>WNGS01002376.1:12500-42624 GCA_020271785.1 Procambarus virginalis
AGGAGCAAAGCAACTGGTAACTACAGGGCGCCTTAATCCGCTTGACCATCACGACCGGACAAAAGGAAGTGATAGCCTGAGCTATATGAACCACTTCCCCGCCGGCACCTGGATGGTTATCTTGGGCATAGCATTTTATCAAATCACCTCATTTTTTGGGGCAACACGTGAGGAACACAAATGCAAACAAGCCTGAATGGTCCCCAGGACTAGATACAACTGAAAACTCACACCCCAGAAGTGACTCGAACCCTACTCCCAGGAGCAAAGCAACTGGTAACTACAGGGCGCCTTAATCCGCTTGACCATCACGACCGGACAAAAGGAAGTGATAGCCTGAGCTATATGAACCACTTCCCCGCCGGCACCTGGATGGTTATCTTGGGCATAGCATTTTATCAAATCACCTCATTTTTGGGGCAACACGTGAGGAACACAAATGCAAACAAGCCTGATGGTCCCCAGGACTAGATACAACTGAAAACTCACACCCCAGAAGTGACTCGAACCCATACTCCCAGGAGCAAAGCAACTGGTAACTACAGGCGCCTTAATCCGCTTGACCACACGACCGGACAAAAGGAAGTGATAGCCTGAGCTATATGAACCACTTCCCCGTCGGCACCTGGATGGTTATCTTGGGCATAGCATTTTATCAAATCACCCTCATTTTTTGGGCAACACGTGAGGAACACAAATGCAAACAAGCCTGAATGGTCCCCAGGACTAGATACAACTGTTGTACAATTTTCAGTTGTATCTAGTCCTGGGGACCATTCAGGCTTGTTTGCATTTGTGTTTTCCTCACGTGTTGCCCCAAAAAATGAGGTGATTTGATAAAATGCTATGCCCAAGATAACCATCCAGGTGCCGGCGGGGAAGTGGTTTCATATAGCTCAGGCTATCACTTCACTTTTTTGTCCGGTCGTGATGGTCAACGGATTAAGGCGCCCTGTAGTTACCAGTTGCTTTTGCTCCTGGAGTATGGGTTCGAGTCACTTCTGGGNCTCTCATGAACCACCTGGCTCTCTAATGTACCACCTGGCTCTTTGCGAACCACCTGGCTTCCTCTTGAACCACCTGGCTCTCTCATGAACCACCTGGCTCTTTAGTGAACCACCTGGGTCTTTACCGAACCACCTGGTCTTCACATGAACCACTTGGCTCCATCATGAACCACCTGGCTCTCTCATGAACCACTTGGCTCTCACATGAACTACCTGGCTCACTCATGAACTACCTGGCTCTCTCATGAACCACCTGGCTCCCTCATGAACGACCTGGCTCTCTCATGAACCACTTGGCTCCCTTATGAACCTTCTGCCTCTCTCATGAACCATATGACTCTCTCATGAACCGTATGGTTCTCTCATGAACCATATGGCTCTCTCATGAACCACCTGGCTCTCTCATCAACCATATGGCTCTCTCATGAACCACCTGGCTCTCTCATGAACCAGCTGCTTCTCTCATGATGCACATGACTCTCTCATGAACCACCTAGCTCTCTCATCAACCACCTGGCTCCCTCATGAACGACATGGCTCTCTCATGCACCACCTGGGTCTCTTACGAACTACCTGGCTCTCTCATGAACCACCTGGCACTCTGATGAACCACCTGGCTCTCTGATGAACTACCTGGCTCTCTCATGAACCACCTGGCTCTCTTATGAACCACCTGGCTCTCTCATGAACCACTTGGCTCTCTCATGAACCACTTGGCTCTCTGACAACCACCTGGCTCCCTCATGAACCACCTGGCTCTCTCATTTACCACCTGGCTCCCTTATGAACCTTCTGGCTCACTAACGAGCCAAATGGTTCTCTAATGAGCCAGGTGGTTCATGAGAGAGATAGGTGGTTCATGAGAGAGCTAGGTGGTTCACTAGAGCGCCAGGCGGTTCACTAAAGAGCCATGTGGTTCATGAGAAAGCCAGGTGGTTCACAAGAGAGTCATGTGGCTCATGAGAGAGCCAGGTGGTTCACTAATTAGCCACATGGCTCTCTTGTGAACCACCTGGCTCTCTCATT
The DNA here is from genome assembly GCA_020271785.1 of Procambarus virginalis. Lineage (NCBI taxonomy): Eukaryota > Metazoa > Arthropoda > Malacostraca > Decapoda > Cambaridae > Procambarus > Procambarus virginalis. Next base: position 14,534 of record WNGS01002376.1, read on the forward strand.
AACCACATGGCTCTTTAGTGAACCACCTGGCGCTCTAGTGAACCACCTAGCTCTCTCATGAACCACCTGGCTCATTAGAGAACCATTTGGCTCGTTAGTGAACCACCTGGCTCCATCATGAACCACCTGGCTTATTAGTGAACCACATGGCTGTCTCATGAACCACGTGGCTCATTAATGAACCACCTGGCTCTCTCATTAACCACCTGGCTCTCTCATGAACCACCTGGCTCTCTCGTGAACCATATGGCTCTCTCATGAACCACCTGGCTCTCTACAATCCGCATGGCTGTCTCATGAACCACCTGGCTCTCTCATGAAACACATAGCTCCCTCGTGAACCGCCTGGCTCTCTCATGAAACACATAGCTCCCTCGTGAACCACCTGGCTATCTCATGAACCACCTGGCTCTCTCATGAACCTCCTGGCTCTCTTATGAACCTCCTGGCTCTCTCATGAACAACACAGCTCCCTCGTGAATCACCTGGCTCTCTCATGAACCACCTGGCTCTCTCATGAACCTCCTGGCTCTCTAATGAACAACACAGCTCCCTCTTGAACCATCTGGCTATCTCATGAACCACGTGGCTCCCTCATAAACCACCTGGCTCATTAGTGAACCACATGGCTTCCTCATGAACTACCTGGCTTATTAGTGAACCACCTGGCTCTCTCATGAACCACCTGGTTCTCTCATGAACCACCTGGCTTTCTCATGAACCACATGGCTCTCTCATGAACCACATAGCTCCCTCGTGAATCACCTGGCTCTCTCACGAACCACCTGGCTTTCTCATAAACCACATGGGTCCCTCATGAACCACCTGGCTCTCTCATGAACCACATAGCTCCCTCGTGAACCACCTGGCTCTCTCATGAACCACCTGGCTCTCTCATGATCCACATGGCACTCTCATGAACCAACTGTCTCCGTCACGAACCAGATGGCTCTTTAGTGAACCACCTGGCTCTTTCGTGAACCACCTGGCTCTTTAGTGAATCACCAGGCTCTCTCATGAACCACTTGACTCCCTCATGAACCACCTAGCTCTCATGAACCACCTGGCTCTCTCATCAACCACATGGCTCCCTCATGAACCACCTGGCTCCCTCATGAACTACCTGGCTCTCTCATGAAACACATGGCTCTCTTGTGAACCACCTGGTTCTCTCATGAACCACCTGGCTCACTAGTGAACCACCTGGCTCCCTCATGAACCACATGGGTCTCTCATGAGCCACCTGACTCTCTCATGAACCACATGGGTCTCTTGAGCCACCTGACTCTCTCGTGAACCACCTGGTTCTTTAGTGAACCACCTGGCTCCCGCATGAACCAATTGGCTCTCTCATGAACCACTTGGCTATCTAATGAACCACATGGCTTTCTCATGAACCACCTGGCTCTCTCATGAACCACCTGGCTCTCTAATGTACCACCTGGCTCTTTTGCGAACCACCTGGCTTCCTCTTGAACCACCTGGCTCTCTCATGAACCACCTGGCTCTTTAGTGAACCACCTGGGTCTTTACCGAACCATCTGGTCTTCACATGAACCACTTGGCTCCATCATGAACCACCTGGCTCTCTCATGAACCACTTGGCTCTCACATGAACTACCTGGCTCACTCATGAACTACCTGGCTCTCTCATGAACCACCTGGCTCCCTCATGAACGACCTGGCTCTCTCATGAACCACTTGGCTCCCTTATGAACCTTCTGCCTCTCTCATGAACCATATGACTCTCTCATGAACCGTATGGTTCTCTCATGAACCATATGGCTCTCCATGAACCACCTGGCTCTCTCATCAACCATATGGCTCTCTCATGAACCACCTGGCTCTCTCATGAACCAGCTGCTTCTCTCATGATGCACATGACTCTCTCATGAACCACCTAGCTCTCTCATGAACCACCTGGCTCCCTCATGAACGACATGGCTCTCTCATGCACCACCTGGGTCTCTTATGAACTACCTGGCTCTCTCATGAACCACCTGGCACTCTGATGAACCACCTGGCTCTCTGATGAACTACCTGGCTCTCTCATGAACCACCTGGCTCTCTTATGAACCACCTGGCTCTCTCATGAACCACTTGGCTCTCTCATGAACCACTTGGCTCTCTGACAACCACCTGGCTCCCTCATGAACCACCTGGCTCTCTCATTTACCACCTGGCTCCCTTATGAACCTTCTGGCTCACTAACGAGCCAAATGGTTCTCTAATGAGCCAGGTGGTTCATGAGAGAGCTAGGTGGTTAAGTAGAGCGCCAGGTGGTTCACTAAAGAGCCATGTGGTTCATGAGAAAGCCAGGTGGTTCACAAGAGAGTCATGTGGCTCATGAGAGAGCCAGGTGGTTCACTAATGAGCCACATGGCTCTCTTGTGAACCACCTGGCTCTCTCATTAACCACATGGCTCTTTAGTGAACCACCTGGCGCTCTAGTGAACCACCTAGCTCTCTCATGAACCACCTGGCTCATTAGACAACCATTTGGCTCGTTAGTGAACCACCTGGTTCCATCATGAACCACCTGGCTTATTAGTGAACCACATGGCTGTCTCATGAACCACGTGGCTCATTAATGAACCACCTGGCTCTCTCATGAACCACCTGGCTCTCTCATGAACCACCTGGCTCTCTCGTGAACCATATGGCTCTCTCATGAACCACCTGGCTCTCTACAATCCACATGGCTGTCTCATGAACCACCTGGCTCTCTCATGAAACACATAGCTCCCTCGTGAACCGCCTGGCTCTCTCATGAAACACATAGCTCCCTCGTGAACCACCTGGCTATCTCATGAACCACCTGGCTCTCTCATGAACCTCCTGGCTCTCTTATGAACCTCCTGGCTCTCTCATGAACAACACAGCTCCCTCGTGAATCACCTGGCTCTTTCATGAACAACCTGGCTCTCTCATGAACCTCCTGGCTCTCTAATGAACAACACAGCTCCCTCTTGAACCATCTGGCTATCTCATGAACCACGTGGCTCCCTCATAAACCACCTGGCTTATTAGTGAACCACATGGCTTCCTCATGAACCACCTGGCTTATTAGTGAACCACTGGCTCTCTCATGAACCACCTGGTNATAGCTCTCTCGTGAACCACCTGGGTCTCTCATGTACCACCTGGCTCTCTCATGAACCACCTGGATCCCTCATGAACCACATGGCTCCCTCATGTACCACCTGACTCTATCATGAACCACATGGCTCTCTCATGAACCACACAGCTCCCTCGTGAACCATCTGGCTCTCTCATGAACCACCTGGCTCTCTTATGAACCACATGGCTCTCTTGTGAACGACCTGGCTCTCACATGAACCACATGGCTCTTTAATGAACCACCTGGCGCTCTAGTGAACCACCTAGCTCTCTCATGAACCACATGGCTCCCTCATGAACCACCTGGCACCCTCATGAACCACCTGGCTCCGTCATGAACCACCTGGCTCACTCATGAACCTCTTGGCTCTATCATGAACAACACAGCTTCCTCGTGAACCACCTGGCTCTCTCATGAACCACCTGGCTCTCTCATGAACCACCTGGCTCTCTCATGAACCACATAGATCCCTCATGAACCACCTGGCTCCCTCATGAATCACATGGGTCTCTTGTGAACCACCTGGCTCTCTCATGAACCACATGGCTTATTAGTGAATTACCTGGCTCTCTCATGAACCACACAGCTCCCTCTTGAACCATCTGGCTCTCTCATGAACCACGTTACTCCCTCATGAACCACCTGGCTCTTTAATGAACCACCTGGCTCCCTCATGAACCACCTAGAATATTATTGAACCTCATGGCTGCCTCAGGAACCACCTGGCTCATTAGTGAACCACCTGGCTCATTAGTGAACCACCTGGCTCCCGCATGAACCACTTAGTATATTATTGAACCACATGGGTGCCTCATGAACCACCTGACTCTCTCTTGAACTACATAGCTCTCTCATGAACCACCTGGCTCTCTCATGAACCACATAGCTCTCTCGTGAACCACCTGGCTCTCTCATGAACCACCTGGCTCTCTCATGAACAACCTGGCTCTTTCATAAACCACCTGGCTCTCTCATGATCCACGTGGCTCCCTCATGAACCACCTGGCTCATTAAAGAACCATTTGGCTCGTTGGTGAACCACCTGGCTTATTAGTGAACCACATGGCTGCCTCATGAACCACATGGCTGCCTCATGAACCACCTGGCTCATTAGTGAACCACCTGTCTCTCTCATGAGCCACATGGCTCTCATGTGAGCCACCTGGTTCTCTCATGAACCACATGGCTCTTTAGTGAACCACCTTGCGCTCTAGTGAACCACCTAGCTCTCTCATGAACCACCTGGCTCAATAGAGAACCGTTTGGCTCGTTAGTGAACCACCTGGCTCCATCATGAACCACCTGGCTTATTAGTGAACCACCTGGCTCTCTCATGAACCACATGGCTCTCTTGTGAACCACCTGGCTCTGTCATGAACCACGTGGCTCTTAGTGAACCACCTGGCTCCCTCATGAACCACCTGGCACTTTCATGAACCACACGGTTCTTTAGTGAACCACCTGGTCATCTCATGAACCAACTGGCTCTTTAGTGAACCACCTGATCCTCTCATGAACCAACTGGCTCTCTAGTGAACCACCTGGCTCTCTCATGCACCACATGGCTCTTTAGTGAACCATCTGGCTCTATCATGAACCACCTGGCTCCCTCATAAACCTTCTGGCTCTTTCATGAACCACCTGGCTCCCTCATGAAACACCTGGCTCTCTCATGAACCACCTGGCTCTTTCTTGAACCGCATATCTCTCTAATGAACCACATGGCTCCCTCATGAACCACCTGGCTCCTTCGTGAAGCACCTGGTTCCCTCATGAACCACATGGTTCTTTAGTGAACCACCTGGTCCCCTAATGAACCAACTGGCTCTTTAGTGAACCACCTGGTCCTCTCATGAACCAACTGGCTCTCTAGTGAACCACCTGGCTCTCTCATGCACCACAAGGCTCTTTAGTGAACCACCTGGCTCTATCATGAACCACCTGGCTCCCTCATAAACCTTCTGGCTCTTTCATGAACCACATGGCTCCCTCATGAAACACCTGGCTCTCTCATGAACCACCTGGATCTTTCTTGAACCGCCTATCTCTCTAATGAACCACATTGGTCCCTCATGAACCACCTGGCTCCTTCGTGAAGCACCTGGTTCCCTCATGAACCACCTGGCTCCCTCATGAACCACCTGGTTCCCTCATGAACCACATGGCTCCCTCATGAAACACCTGGCTCTCTCATGAACCACCTAGCTCTCTCGTGAACCTCTTGGCTCTATCATGAACAACACAGCTTCCACGTGAACCACCTGGCTCTCTCATGAACCACCTGGCTCTCTCATGAACCACAAGGATCCCTCATGAATCACCTGGCTCCCTCGTGAACCACATGGCTCTCTTGTGAACCACCTGGCTCTCTCATAAACCACATAGCTCCCTCTTGAACCATCTGGCTCCCTCATGAACCACATAGAATATTATTGAACCACATGGCTGCCTCACGAACCACCTGGTTCATTAGTGAACCACCTGGCTCATTAGTGAACCACCTGGCTCATTAGTGAACCATCTGGCTCATTAGTGAACCACCTGGCTCATTAGTAAACCACCTGGCTCATTAGTGAACCACCTGGCTCATTAGTGAACCACCTGGCTCATTAGTGAACCACCTGGCTCCGCGCATGAACCACCTAATATATTATTGAACCACATGGCTGCCTCATGAACCTCCTGGCTCATTAGTGAACCGCATGGCTCTCTCATGAACCACCTGGCTCTCTCATGAACCACCTGGCTCCCTCATGAACCATTTTGCTCATTAGTGAACCACCTGGCTCTCTCATGAACCACCTGGCTCTCATGAACCACCTGGCTCTCCCATGAATCATCTAGCTCTTTCATGAATCATCTGGCTCTCTCATGAACCACCTGACTTTCTCATGAACCACCTGGCTCTCTCATGAACCTCCTGGCTCTCTCATGAACAACACAGCTCCCTCTTGAACCATCTGGCTCTCTCATTGTCCACGTGGCTCCCTCATAAACCACCTGGCTCATTAGTGAACCACCTGGCTCCCTCATGAACCACCTAGTATATTATTGAACCATATGGCTTCCTCATGAATCACCTGGCTTATTAGTGAACCACCTGGCTCTCTAATGAACCACCTGGCTCTCTCATGAACCACCTGGCTCTCTCATGAACCACCTAGCTCTCTCATGAACCACATAGCTCCCTCGTGAACCATCTGGCTCTCTCACGAACCACCTGACTCTCTCATGAACCACATGGGTCCCTCATGAACCACCTGGCTCCCTCATGAACCACATGGCTCCCTCATGAACCACATAGCTCTCTCGTGAACCACCTGGCTCTCTCATGAACCACGTGGCTTTCTCATGAACCACCTGGCTCTCTCATAAACCACCTGGCTCTCTCATGAACCACCTGGCACATTAGTGAACCACCTGGCGTCCTCATGAACGAAATAGCTCATTAGTGAACCAATTTTCTCCCTCATGAACCACCTGACTCTCATGAACCACCTGGCTCCTTCATGAACCACTTGGCACATTAGTGAACCACATGGCTCCCTCATGAACCACCTGGCTCTCTCATGATCCACCTGACTCTTTAGTGAACCACCTGGATATCTCATGAACCACCTGGCTCTCTCATGAACCACATAGCTCCCTCGTGAATTACCTGGCTCTCTCATGAACCACCTGGCTCTCTCATGATCCACATGGCACTCTCATGAACCACCTGGCTCCGTCACGAACCACATGGCTCTTTAGTGAACCACCTGGCTCTTTAGTGAACCACGTGGCTCTTTAGTGAACCACAGGCTCTCTCATGACCACTTGACTCCTCATGAACCACTTGGCTCTCTAATGAACCACATGGCTTTCTCATGAACCACCTGGCTCTTTCATGAACCACCTGGCTCTCTGATGTACCACCTGGCTCTTTTGCGAACCACCTGGCTTCCTCTTGAACCACCTGGCTCTCTCATGAACCACCTGGCTCTCTCATGAACCACCTGGCTCTTTAGTGAACCACCTGGGTCTTTACCGAACCACCTGGTCTTCTCATGAACCACTTGGCTCCATCATGAACCACCTGGCTCTCATATGAACCACTTGGCTCTCTCATGAACTACCTGGCTCTCTCATGACTACCTGGCTCTCTCATGAACCACCTGGCTCCCTCATGAACCACCTGGCTCTCTCATGAACCACCTGGCTCCATTATGAACCTTCTGCCTTTCTCATGAACCATATGACTCTCTCATGAACCGTATGGTTCTTTCATGAACTATATGGCTCTTTCATGACCCACCTGGCTCTCTCATCAACCATATGGCTCTCTCATGAACCACCTGGCTCTCTCATGAACCAGCGCTTCTCTCATGATGCACATGGCTCTCTCATGAACCACCTAGCTCTCTCATGAACCACCTGGCTCCCTCATGAACGACATGGCTCTCTCATGCACCACCTGGGTCTCTTATGAACTACCTGGCTCTCTCATGAACCACTTGGCACTCTGATGAACCACCTGGCTCTCTGATGAACTACCTGGCTCTCTCATGAACCACCTGGCCCTTTTATGAACCACCTGGCTCTCTCATGAACCACTTGGCTCTCTCATGAACCACCTGGCTCTCTGACAACCACCTGGCTCCCTCATGAACCACCTGGCTCTCTCATGTACCACCTGGCTCCCTTATGAACCTTCTGGTTCATTAACGAGCCAAACGGTTCTCTAATGAGCCAGGTGGTTCATGAGAGAGCTAGGTGGTTCACTAAAGAACCATGTGGTTCATGAGAGAGCCAGGTGGTTCACAAGAGAGTCATGTGGCTCATGAGAGAGCCAGGTGGTTCACTAATGAGCCACATGGCTCTCTTGTGAACCACCTGTTCTCTCATTAACCGCATGGCACTTTACTGAACCACCTGGCACTCTAGTGAACCACCTAGCTCTCTCATGAACCACCTGGCTCATTAGAGAACCATTTGGCTCGTTAGTGAACCACCTGGCTCCATCATAAACCACCTGACTTATTAGTGAACCACATGGCTGCCTCATGAACCACGTGGCTCATTAATGAACCACCTGGCTCTCTCATGAACCACATGGCTCTCTTGTGAACCACCTGTCTCTCATGAACCACCTGGCTCTTTAGTGAACCACCTGGCTCCCTCATGAACCACCTGGCTCTCTCATGCACCACATAGCTCTTTAGTGAACCACCTGGCTCTATCATGAACCACCTGGCTCCCTCATGAACCACCTGGCTCTCTCATAACCTTCTGGCTTTTTCATGAACCACCTGGCTCCCTCATGAAACACCTGGCTCTCTCATGAACCACATGGTTCCCACATGAACCACCTGGCTCTTTCTTGAACCGCCTATCTCTCTAATGAACCACATGGCTCCCTCATGAACCACCTGGCTCCCTCATGAAGCACCTGGTTCCCTCATGAACCACCTGGCCGGCTCATGACCCACCTGGTTCCCTCATGAACCACCTGGCTCCCTCATGAACCACCTGGCTCTCTCATGAACCACCTGGCTCTCTCATGAACCTCTTGGCTCTATCATGAACAACACAGCTTCCTCGTGAACCACCTGGCTCTCTCATGAACCACCTGGCTCTCCCATGAATCATCTAGCTCTCTCATGAATCATCTGGCTCTCTCATTAACCACCTGACTTTCTCGTGAACCACCTGACTCTTTAGTGAACCACCTGGATATCTCATGAACCACCTGGCTCTCTCATGAATCACCTGGCTCTCTCATGAACCACCTGGCTCTCTACGATCCACATGGCTGTCTCATGAACCACCTGGCTCTCTCATGAAACACATAGCTCCCTCGTGAACCACCAGGCTCTCTCCTGAAACACATAGCTCCCTCGTGAACCACCTGGCTCTCTCATGAACCACCTGGCTCTCTCATGAACCTCCCGGCTCTCTCGTGAACCTCTTGGCTCTCTCATGAACAACACAGCTCCCTCTTGAACCATTTGGCTATTTCATGAACCACGTGGCTCCCTCATAAACCACATGGCTCATTAGTGAACCACCTGGCTCCCTCATGAACCACCAAGTATATTATTAACCACATGGCTTCCTCATGAACCACCTGGCTTATTAGTGAACCACCTGGCTCTCTCATGAACCACCTGGCTCTCTCATGAACCACCTGGTTCTCTCATGAACCACCTGGCTTTCTCATGAACCACATGGCTCTCTCATGAACCACATAGCTCCCTCGTGAATCACCTGGCTCTCTCACGAACCACCTGGCTCTCTCATAAACCACATGGGTCCCTCATGAACCACCTGGCGCTCTCATGAACCACATAGCTCCCTCGTGAACCATCTGGCTCTCTCATGAAACACCTGGCTCTCTCATGAACCACCTGGCTCTCTTATGAACGACATAGCTCTCTCATGAACCACCTGGCTCTCTCATGAGCCACGTGGCTTTCTCATGAACCACCTGGCTCTATCATGAACCACCTGCCTCTATCATGAACCACCTGGCACATTAGTGAACCACCTGGCTCCCTCAGAACCAAATAGCTCATTAGTGAACCAATTTTCTCCCTCATGAACCACCTGACTCTCTCATGAACCACCTAGCTCCCTCATGAACCACTTGGCTCATTAGTGAACCACCTGGCTCTCTCATGAACCACCTGGCTCCCTCATGAACCACCTGGCTCTCCCATGAATCACCTGGCTCTTTCGTGAACCACCTGACTCTCTCATGAACCACCTGACTCTTTAGTGAACCACCTGGATATCTCATGAACCACCTGGCTCTCTCATGAACCACATAGCTCCCTCGTGAACCACCTGGCTCTCTCATGAACCATATGGCTCCTTCATGAACCATATGGCTCTCTCATGAACCATATGGCCCTCTCATGAACCACCTGGCTCTCTCATGAACCACCTGGCTCTCTCATGAACCACCTGGCTCTCTCATGAACCACCTGGCTCTCTCATGAACCATATGGCTCTCTCATGAACCACATGGCTCTCTCATAAACTACCTGGCACATTAGTGAACCACCTGGCTCCCTCATGAACCAAGTAGATCGTTAGTGAACCAATTGGTTCGCTCATGAACCACCTGACTCTCTCATGAACTACCTGGCACATTAGTGAACCACCTGGCTCCCTCATGAACCAAATTGCTCGTTAGTAACCAATTGGCTCCCTCATGAACCACCTGGCTCTCTCATGAACCACCTGGCTCCCTCGTGAACCACCTGGCCCTCCCATGAATCACCTGGCCCTCTCATGAACCACCTGACTCTCTCATGAACCATCTGACTCTTTAGTGAACAACCTGAATATCTCATGAACCACCTGGCTCTCTCATGAACCACATAGCTCCCTCGAGAACCACCTGGCTCTCTCATGAACCACCTGGCTTTCTCATGATCCACATGGCTCTCTTATTAACCACCTGGCTCTCTCATGAACCACATGGCTCTTTAGTGAACCACCTGGCTCTCTCATGAACCACCTGGCTCTCTAGTGAACCACCTGGCTCTCATGAACCACCTGGCTCTCTCATGATCCACATGGCTCTCTCATGAACCACCTGGCTCCGTCACGAACCACATGGCTCTTTAGTGAACCACCTGGCTCTTTAGTGAACCACCTGGCTCTTTAGTGAACCACCTGGCTCTTTAGTGAACCACCTGGCTCTTTAGTGAACCACCTGGCTCTTTAGTGAACCACCTGGCTCTTTAGTGAACCACCTGGCTCTTTAGTGGACCACCTGGCTCTTTAGTGAACCACCTGGCTCTTTAGTGAACCACCTGGCTCTCTCATGAACCACTTGGCTCCCTCATGAACCACCGGCTCTCTCATGAACCACCTGGCTCTTTCATGAACCACCTGGCTCTCTTGTGAACCACCTGATTCTTTAGTGAACCACCAGGCTCTCTCATGAACCACCTGGCTCTCTCATGAACCATCTGGCTCCCTTACGGAGCACCTGGGTCTCTCATGAACCACCTGGCTCTCTCATGAACCACATGGCTCCTACATGAACCACCTGGTTCTCTCTTGAACCACCTGGCTCTCTCATGAACCACATGGCTCTCTCATGAACCATCTGGCTACCTCATGAACCCCCTTGCTCCCTCATGAACCACCTGGCTCCCTCATGAACGACCTGGCTCTTTAGTGAACCACATGGCTCCCTCATGAACCACCTGGCTCTTTCATGAACCACCTGGCTCTCTCATGAAACACCTGGCTCTCTCATGTACCACATAGCTCTCTCATGAACCACCTGGCTCTCTCATGAACCACTTGGCTCTTAGTGAACCACATGGCTCCCTCACGAACAACCTGGCTTCCTCATGAACCACATGGCTCTCTTGTGAACAACCTGGCTCTCTCATGAACCACATGGCTCTCTCATGAGCCACCTGGCTCTCTCATGAACCACCTTGTTCTTTAGTGAACCACCTGGCTCTCTCATGAACCACCTGGCTCTTTAGTGAACCACCTGGGTCTTTAGTGAACCACCTGCTCTTCTCATGAACCACCTGGCTCCATCATGAACCACCTGGCTCTCTCATAAACCACCTGGCTCTTTAGTGAACCACCTGGCTCTCTCGTGAACCATATGGCTCTTTCATGAACCACCTGGCTCTCTCGTGAACCATATGGCTCTCTCATGAACCACCTGGCTTTCTCATGAACCACCTGGCTCTCTCGTGAACCATATGGCTCTCTCATGAACCACCTGGCTCTCTCATGAACCACCTGGCTCTCTCATGAACCACCTGGCTCTCTCGTGAACCATATGGCTCTCCCATGAACCACCTGGCTCTCTACAATCCACATGGCTGTCTCATGAACCACCTGGGTCTCTCATGAAACACATAGCTCCCTCGTGAACCGCCTGGCTCTCTCATGAAACACATAGCTCCCTCGTGAACCACCTGGCTATCTCATGAACCACCTGGCTCTCTCATGAACCTCCTGGCTCTCTTATGAACCTCCTGGCTCTCTCATGAACAACACAGCGCCCTCGTGAATCACCTGGCTCTCTCATGAACCACCTGGCTCTCTCATGAACCTCCTGGCTCTCTAATGAACAACACAGCTCCCTCTTGAACCATCTAGCTATCTCATGAACCTCGTGGCTCCCTCATAAACCACCTGGCTCATTAGTGAACCACATGGCTTCCTCATGAACCACCTGGCTTATTAGTGAACCACCTGTCTCTCTCATGAACCACCTGGTTCTCTCATGAACCACCTGGCTTTCTCATGAACCACATGGCTCTCTCATGAACCACATAGCTCCCTCGTGAATCGCCTGGCTCTCTCACGAACCACCTGGCTCTTTAGTGAACCACCTGGCTCTTTAGTGAACCACCAGGCTCTCTCATGAACCACTTGGCTCCCTCATGAACCACCTGGCTCTCTCATGAACCACCTGGCTCTTTCATGAACCACCTGGCTCTCTTGTGAACCATCTGGCACCTTCATGAACCACCTGATTCTTTAGTGAACCACCAGCTCTCTCATGAACCATCTGGCTCCCTTACGAAGCACCTAGGTCTCTCATGAACCACCTGGCTCTCTCATGAACCACATGGCTCCTACATGAACCACCTGGTTTTCTCTTGAACCACCTGGCTCTCTCATGAACCCATGGCTCTCTCATGAACCATCTGGCTACCTCATGAACCCCCTTGCTCCCTCATGAACCACCTGGCTCCCTCATGAACGACCTGGCTCTTTAGTGAACCACCTGGCTCCCTCATGAACGACCTGGCTCTTTAGTGAACCACATGGCTCCCTCATGAACCACATGGCTCCCCCATGACCACCTGGCTCTTTCATGAACCCCTGGCTCTCTCATGAAACACCTGGCTCTCCCATGTACCACATAGCTCTCTCATGAACCACCTGGCTCTCTCATGAACCACTTGGCTCTTAGTGAACCACATGGCTCCCTCACGAACAACCTGGCTTCCTCATGAACCACATGGCTCTCTTGTGAACAACCTGGCTCTCTCATGAACCACATGGCTCTCTCATGAACCAACTGGCTCTCTAGTGAACCACCTGGCTCCCTCATGAACACATGGATCTCTCGTGAGCCACCTGGCTCTCTCATGAACCCCCTTGTTCTTTAGTGAACCACCTGGCTCCCGCATGAACCACCTGGCTCTCTCATGAACCACCTGGCTCTTAGTGAACCACCTGGGTCTTTAGTGAACCACCTGCTCTTCTCATGAACCACCTGGCTCCATCATGAACACCTGGCTCTCTCATAAACCACCTGGCTCTTTAGTGAACCACCTGGCTCTCTCGTGACCATATGGCTCTTTCATGAACCCTGGCTCTCTCGTGAACCATATGGCTCTCTCATGAACCACCTGCTTTCTCATGAACCACCTGGCTCTCTCGTGAACCATATGGCTCTCTCATGAACCACCTGGCTCTCTCATGAACCACCTGCTCTCTCATGAACCACCTGGCTCTCTCGTGAACCATATGGCTCTCTCATGAACCCCTGGCTCTCTACAATCCACATGGCTGTCTCATGAACCACCTGGCTCTCTCATGAACCATATGGCTCCTTCATGAACCATATGGCTCTCTCATGAACCATATGGCCCTCTCATGAACCCCTGGCTCTCTCATGAACCACCTGGCTCTCTCATGAACCACCTGGCTCTCTCATGAACCACCTGGCTCTCTCATGAACCTATGGCTCTCTCATGAACCACATGGCTCTCTCATAAACTACCTGGCACATTAGTGAACCACCTGGCTCCCTCATGACCAAGTAGATCGTTAGTGAACCAATTGGTTCGCTCATGAACCACCTGACTCTCTCATGAACTACCTGGCACATTAGTGAACCACCTGGCTCCCTCATGAACCAAATTGCTTCGTTAGTAAACCAATTGGCTCCTCTCATGAACCACCTGGCTCTCTCATGAACCACCTGGCTCCCTCGTGAACCACCTGCCCTCCCATGAATCACCTGCCCTCTCATGAACCACCTGACTCTCTCATGAACCATCTGACTCTTTAGTGAACAACCTGAATATCGCATGACCACCTGCTCTCTCATGACCACATAGCTCCCTCGAGAACCACCTGGCTCTCTCATGAACCACCTGGCTTTCTCATGATCCACATGGCTCTCTTATTAACCACCTGGCTCTCTCATGAACCACATGGCTCTTAGTGAACCACCTGGCTCTCTCATGAACCACCTGGCTCTCTAGTGAACCACCTGGCTCTCATGAACCACCTGGCTCTCTCATGATCCACATGGCTCTCTCATGAACCACCTGGCTCCGTCACGAACCACATGGCTCTTAGTGAACACCTGGCTCTTTAGTGAACCACCTGGCTCTTTAGTGAACCACCTGGCTCTTTAGTGAACCACCTGGCTCTTTAGTGAACACCTGGCTCTTTAGTGAACCACCTGGCTCTTAGTGGACCACCTGGCTCTTTAGTGAACCACCTGGCTCTTTAGTGAACCACCTGGCTCTCTCATGAACACTGGCTCCCTCATGAACCACCTGGCTCTCTCATGAACCACCCTCTTTCATGAACCACCTGGCTCTCTGGTGAACCATCTGGCACCTTCATGAACCACCTGATTCTTTAGTGAACCACCAGGTCTCTCATGAACCCCTGCTCTCTCATGAACCATCTGGCTCCCTTACGGAGCACCTGGGTCTCTCATGAACCACTGGCTCTCTCATGAACCACATGGCTCCTACATGAACCACCTGGTCTCTCTTGAACCACCTGGCTCTCTCATGAACCACATGGCTCTCTCATGAACCATCTGGCTACCTCATGAACCCCTTGCTCCCTCATGAACCACCTGGCTCCCTCATGAACGACCTGCTCTTTAGTGAACCACATGGCTCCCTCATGAACCACCTGGCTCTTTNCACAAAATACTTTTGTGCATTCAATTATCAAAAGCTAGCTCACCTAGGTACTCTTTTGATTCAATTAGACCAAGAGAGAGAGAGAGAACTATTGTTTTAGTTCAATGGGTGTTACTGTATGGTTGATTGCACTGCCTAGTTCATACCTCACCTTCTATTCCTGTCGACCAATCAAATGCAGTACCGTATTATCCTGCTCGTACGACAGAGTAACTGGATTTTTTTATATATTCTATATAGTTGCAATGGCTTGGCGCTTTCCTTGATAGTTTTTCCCTTCATCGCACCCATTTTAAATTCAGTGTACTTTTTGTCTCAGAGAATGCTAAGTTGTAAAAAATTATGTATAAGTTGAAACTAAATATTTATAAATTGAAAACTATATATTTTTCTAACTAATTTCGAGATTAAATTATATTATAAACAAAGCAATGTCTTGATACATTATATAACTTCACACATTAATTTTTTATTGATTTTTTTTCTGTGATGACCCTAACACCTGTCAGGCTAAACTAATCTAAACTGAGTTTAAACACTTGCATAATCTTAATACGTGTTAACTTCATTATCTTTTTGTGTATATCGACCATAAGGAACGAACAGTTTAAGGTGGAACATTTAGTAATAGTCCACGAGTTATCGGCAAATACAATTAATTTCGAGTTTGAAGATACTGAAGGCATACCTAACTTGATAGGTATGCCTGAAACAACGCTCCTACGCAGCCACGCTCTCTCACTGACCCCGTATTATTACCAAAGTCATGCCTCAGTGCCTAAAGATCCCCAAACGCAGGATCCGGCTATGGTGTCCACCACCCTTGGGTCAGAGAGCTGGAGCAGTGTGTGTGTTTACCGGCACGCTGCTTGTCTCTTGTCTCACCTCCGGATGATTTGGGTCGACCCTGCTACTGAGCTCAGCTTGGGGAATGATAGTATGGTATCGCCTGAAGCCAGCGAAGAGATGAATCGTTGTGACTCCTGTATCTGCAGCTTAGTAACGCTCTGAGTTCTTATGCTGTGAGGTCTTTAGCTTTTGGATGAAGGAAGATCTGAGAAAATATTGGCCTCTGTTTTATGCTTGTTGCAATCAGAAGTGTGCTTGTATTCTAGTTGCAGGTGTGGAAAACTATACCTGTATTGAGAGGTATACATGTATTATTGTTGAAAGTGTACATTGTACATATGTGTACATGTATACATACACTGTGGCCCAACCATGGGTGGCCAGGCCTAAAGCAGGGTGGCATAGATCAGCTCCTGCTGGGTACAATAGATCACGTGTTCTTACAGCATCTTTGACACATATTCACAGCTCTATCAAGCTTTATGTGACTATATTCACAGCTCTATCAAGCGTCATCTTGACACGAAATAAGCAATAAAATGCAGATACAATCAAATATCAAACTCATTGCCTGAGTGTTTATGTATACTAATATTTATCAAATTATCCCTGGTAGTCCTTCATGCTGGTTGTGGATGATTATGACGCAATGAAGCAATGTTATGATGAGCTGAGGTATTATTACATGCAATAACCTCCAACATATCATCACCCTATTCTTTTACCTTCTCCCATACCCAACCACTTTACCAGTTTTACCCCTTCCTATTCCTCACTATCACCCCACCATTATATCTTACCCCATACACCTCCAATGCTCAATAACGTATCACTTCAAAACCTCTATTATATACCTCAACCATATAACCAACTCCCCCGAATACCACAACACCCTTAACCTACAACCAACACACCTTATAACTTACCACCACTAAACCCCACACTCTATAACTTATCCCTCACACCCCAACACTCTATAATCGACCCTTTCATGTTCCCAAAAACACTATAACTTAACCCTCTCAACACTGTAATCTACACCTTCCCTCTCCCTTTTGCCTCAACTCCCTGTAAGTAGCCTCCTATACTATTGCTCCCAGGGATGGTCAGGTTCATATATCAGATGAAAACTGTGAATTGGATGTGAAAAGTAGACTTCAATACTGTGAATTGGATGTGAAAAGTAGACTTACCTCGAAGCCAACATCTTACCAGGAATCAACAGCATTGCCCTTGAAAACATGTTGATGCAAAATCTAGCCAACATTATCGCTCTAGATTTAGCTAATTCCAAGAAATCCTCGAATGTTACTGAAAGATGAAGGAACAACACGCAAAATTAGCTAACATAATAAACAAGCTTAAAAAACAGAAGCCAAACAAACCCTTGCCCCCCTCTATATTTTTTCTTATCACACAATCAATTCGCCACGCCACTTCGCACTTGTGGTTCATTATGCACTGGCCCTAACACAGGGGCCGAGTAGCCATAATGGCCAAGATAGCCAGGGATGGTGTAGGTGGTCGGGGGGTATTATCTGATTGCGGCGACCAGAGTACATTCATCCTCACAACTGCAGCGGAACGTCTTGGTGTTCTGTCCGTGAAAGAGATGCGATAGGATGCAACCCAACGCCCGATTCGGCTCTTTTTTGCCTTATTTTTGCAACTTTCCATTAGAAACCTTTATTATATCTCACAGACTGTTAATTTGCAGAACATCACATAATAAGACCATAAGAATGAAGGTAACTGCAGAAGGCCTATTGGCCCATACAAGGCAGCTCTTACCTATATACATCCAATGGTATAGCGTAGGGCGGTTGAGAAACAGTCATAGTATGGGTTTTTTGTTTGATTTTGGGGTTAATAATGGTGGGGCCGAGGGTCGAGAGGCTCTAGAGGTAGGTCACGTCTGACCAAACACGGCCGAGATCCTAACACAAAAAAACACTGTTTGATACGATTTTTTGATAATGATGATATCCATGTTTAGTTCAGTGATTTGGGTGCTACTGCTGATGATTGTGGGTGTAGTCTACTGTCTGATGAGTGATGTTACGTGCGTTACTACGTTATTACTGATGTTTACACTGCTTCATGCGTCTTATTGTTGTTTACACTGCTTCATAGTCATATCTGATGGTTACACTGCTGCTTCATATGTCACCTCTGTTGTTTACACTACTTCAATCTGTTGTTTACACTACTTCATACGTCATATCTGATGTTACACTGCTTCATGCGTCATATGTGTTGTTTACACTGCTTCATACGTCAATCGTGATGGTTACACTGCTTCATATGTCACCTCTGTTTTTTACCTACTTTCATATCTGTTGTTTACACTACTTCATACGTCATATCTCTGTTTACACTGCTTCATACGTCATATCTGTGTTTCCATTACTTCATACGTCAACTGTTGTTTACACTGCTTCATGCGTCCCTCAGATGTTTACACTGCTTCATGAGTATCTCTCACAATGTACACACCTACGATATCTCTCTAGGTAAATATATAACGTAACACCTCCTACAATTACCCCAAATTCCCTACAACATATAAAAGCCTCCTGCATCCTCCTCCAAATATTTTTCCATTGCACCACACTATTGGCTTTGCAGTATGACCACATTCTAGCATCCTTCACGACTTCTCAGTCAGTATGTCGTGGCACAAAAATAGACATTAGGGCGACAGTTGAACAAAGGTGGACGGCATCTCGTGATGGATGCGCCACTTGAAAACGCGCTGAACAGGAATATGCTAATCCACCACTGATCGTCTCCCGCAGTAAGCTGTCGCGAGATATTCCGAGTTTGGTTTTCGACGGAGGGTTTAAAATTTATTCTGCTGAAACGGTCGATGGTTCAGCGTTTAAATTAGGCCTATCATTTAGTGAGGGTTATGAAGGCCAACACGGTAGCTTCCTGATCAGCCAGCAGTATACTTAGTCCTGAACATAGTCCATGACTAATGTAAACTCTCAGTATATATATATATATATATATATATAATCTAAATATATCTATATATAGACATATATATATATATATATTATATATATATATATATAATATATATATATATAATATATATTCAATATTATATACCACTGACAAAACGGTGACATACTTTTTTGCTGAACATGTTCTTTTGATAAGTCAACGAGGAACGGAATGTTTTTCACGATCAAATTGATCCTGACTCAGTAATTGGGGCTCGACGACAGGCTCAATATTTAATATATTTGAGGATCAATAAAGTGAGGATCAGTATTTCTCCACTTTGGATGCGCTGGAAGTTTAATTTTTTATTCGCATTCTTGTTTTTTGTATATTTAAATTATTGGAATCATTCACCAGCCATATTGGTACTTTTTATTTCCTCTATGATATACTGGTACAACACACTAGCTGGTGGTCAACCAACTAGCTGGTGGTCAACCAACTAGCTGGTGGTCAACCATCGAGCTGGTGGTCAACCAACTAGCTGGTGGTCAACCATCGAGCTGGGTGGTCAACCAACTAGCTGGTGGTCAACCTACTAGCTGGTGGTCAACCAACTAGCTGGTGGTCAGCTTACTAGCTGATGGTCAACCAACTAGCTGGTGGTCAACCTACTAGCTGGTGGTCAACCAACTAGCTGGTGGTCAACCAACTAGCTGGTGGTCAACCAACTAGCTGGTGGTCAACCAACTAGCTGGTGGTCAACCAACTAGCTGGTGGTCATCCAACTAGCTGGTGGTCAACCTACTAGCTGGTGGTCAACCTACTAGCTGGTGGTCAACCAACTAGCTGGTGGTCAACCAACTAGCTGGTGGTCAACCAACTAGCTGGTGGTCAACCAACTAGCTGGGTGGTCAACCTACTAGCTGGTGGTCAACCTACTAGCTGGTGGTCAACCTACTAGCTGGTGGTCAACCATCGAGCTGGTGGCCAACCAACTAGCTGGTGGTCAACCAACTAGCTGGTGGTCAACCAACTAGCTGGTGGTCAACCTACTAGCTGGTGGTCAACCTACTAGCTGGTGGTCAACCAACTAGCTGGTGGTCAACCAACTAGCTGGTGGTCAACCAACTAGCTGGTGGTCAACCAACGAGCTGGTGGTCAACCAACTAGCTGGGTGGTCAACCTACTAGCTGGTGGTCAACCAACTAGCTGGTGGTCAACCATCGAGCTGGTGGTCAACCAACTAGCTGGGTGGTCAACCAACTAGCTGGGTGGTCAACCTACTAGCTTGTGGTCAACCAACTAGCTGGTGGTCAACCATTGAGCTGGTGGTCAACCAACTAGCTGGTGGTCAACCAACTAGCTGGTGGTCAACCAACTAGCTGGTGGTCAACCTACTAGCTGGTGGTCAACCTACTAGCTGGTGGTCAACCAACTAGCTGGTGGTCAACCAACTAGCTGGTGGTCAACCAACTAGCTGGTGGACAACCAACTAGCTGGTGGTCAACCTACTAGCTGGTGGTCAACCTACTAGCTGGGTGGTCAACCAACTAGCTGGTGGTCAACCAACTAGCTGGTGGTCAACCAACTAGCTGGTGGTCAACCAACTAGCTGGTGGTCAACCAACTAGCTGGTGGTCAACCAACTAGCTGGTGGTCAACCAACTAGCTGGTGGTCAACCAACTAGCTGGTGGTCAATCTACTAGCTGGTGGTCAACCAACTAGCTGGTGGTCAACCTACTAGCTGGTGGTCAACCAACTAGCTGGTGGTCAACCTACTAGCTGGTGGTCAACCTACTAGCTGGTGGTCAACCAACTAGCTGGTGGTCAACCAACTAGCTGGTGGTCAACCAACTAGCTGGTGGTCAACCAACTAGCTGGTGGTCAACCAACTAGCTGGTGGTCAACCAACTAGCTGGTGGTCAACCAACTAGCTGGTGGTCAACCTACTAGCTGGTGGTCAACCAACTAGCTGGTGGTCAACCAACTAGCTGGTGGTCAACCAACTAGCTGGTGGTCAACCTACTAGCTGGTGGTCAACCTACTAGCTGGTGGTCAACCAACTAGCTGGTGGTCAACCAACTAGCTGGTGGTCAACCAACTAGCTGGTGGTCAACCAACTAGCTGGTGGTCAACCAACTAGCTGGTGGTCAACCAACTAGCTGGTGGTCAACCAACTAGCTGGTGGTCAACCAACTAGCTGGTGGTCAACAAACAATTTAAGCAACAATTTAAGGTTGCCACAACATATCTGGAAACTACCCCTGCTCGAACAAACTACCCCTGCTCGAACAAACTACCCCTGCTCGAACTACCCTTGCTCGAATAGCATGCTGCAAATGCTTCACCCATGTACTTAAAATACAAATAATCACCAACAGAGAACCTAAACACCAAACTTACCCTAACCTAACCTACCCTAGGTCTAACTCTACATAGAACTTTAATATATATAATAACATTAACACATAAATGAGAACAAACTTATTCTTAATACACATTACAATATAATTAATGACTGTGTCTTGGGGGACGGCCGTAGTTTTAACGATCCTGGCCTAAGGACGGGTCGTGTGGAAAGTGTTTCATCCATACACTAGTGGTTTAACAGCGGCATAGAATGAACACTTGACCTTTGTACCCGAACGGACAGGTACACAAGACTCACACATGATAACGTTCGAAAATTTTATGAACAATGCTTCGCTTATGGCCATTGTTCGAATCTTATCTCTGTAAATGAATCACTCACGTGATAATTGCCAAAAGAATTTCAACAACTAAACTAGCCTAACTCAAAACTAACACTTCATAGGTCTAATATATAATATTATTCATTTAAACATGAAAAGAAAAATAATTTTAATGGACAATAAGTTACAGTTGATGAATATTTCTTGGAAAGAATAGAATGGGGGTTCGACTCCCTCTTTAACGAGCCTAACCTAAGCACAGGATGCAGAAACCGACAACATTCATTTTACCGCAGTCCGCCCCTATACTCCCAGTCCACATTTTCTTTGGCAATTGTTTATATGCCCCACGTGGGTGAAGTATTTACAGAGGTGCGACTGGACCACGTGGGTGAAGTATTTACAGAGGTGCGACTGGACCACGTGGGTGAAGTATTTACAGAGGTGCGACTGGACCACGTGGGTGAAGTATTTACAGAGGTGCGACTGGTTCACGTGGGTGAAGTATTTACAGAGGTGCGACTGGACCACGTGGGTGAAGTATTTACAGAGGTGCGACTGGACCACGTGGGTGAAGTATTTACAGAGGTGCGACTGGTTCACGTGGGTGAAGTATTTACAGAGGTGCGACTGGACCACGTGGGTGAAGTATTTACAGAGGTGCGACTGGACCACGTGGGTGAAGTATTTACAGAGGTGCGACTGGTTCACGTGGGTGAAGTATTTACAGAGGTGCGACTGGACCACGTGGGTGAAGTATTTACAGAGGTGCGACTGGTTCACATGGGTGAAGTATTTACAGAGGTGCGACTGGTTCACGTGGGTGAAGTATTTACAGAGGTGCGACTGGACCACGTGGGTGAAGTATTTACAGAGGTGCGACTGGTTCACGTGGGTGAAGTATTTACAGAGGTGCGACTGGTTCACTTGGGTGAAGTATTTACAGAGGTGCGACTGGACCACTTGGGTGAAGTATTTACAGAGGTGCGACTGGACCACGTGGGTGAAGTATTTACAGAGGTGCGACTGGACCACTTGGGTGAAGTATTTACAGAGGTGCGACTGGTTCACGTGGGTGAAGTATTTACAGAGGTGCAACTGGACCACTTGGGTGAAGTATTTACAGAGGTGCGACTGGTTCACGTGGGTGAAGTATTTACAGATGTGCGACTGGTTCACGTGGGTGAAGTATTTACAGAGGTGCGACTGGACCACGTGGGTGAAGCATTTACAGAGGTGCGACTGGACCACTTGGGTGAAGTATTTACAGAGGTGCGACTGGACCACGTGGGTGAAGTATTTACAGAGTGCGACTGGACCACTTGGGTGAAGTATTTACAGAGGTGCGACTGGACCACGTGGGTGAAGTATTTACAGAGATGCGACTGGACCACGTGGGTGAAGTATTTACAGAGGTGAGACTGGACCATGTGGGTGAAGTATTTACAGAGGTGCGACTGGACCACTTGGGTGAAGTATTTACAGAGGTGCGACTGGACCACGTGGGTGAAGTATTTACAGAGGTGCGACTGGACCACGTGGGTGAAGTATTTACAGAGGTGCGACTAGACCACGTGGGTGAAGTATTTACAGAGGTGCGACTGGTTCACGTGGGTGAAGTATTTACAGAGGTGCGACTGGTTCACGTGGGTGAATTATTTACAGAGGTGCGACTGGTTCACGTGGGTGAAGTATTTACAGAGGTGCGACTGAACTTCAGATGTTTGGACATTGTAAACTGTTTACTAAATACGTAAAATTTTCTATGCTCAAGATAAGAGTTGTAAAACTCGTAAGTGCGCACGTAAGTGTTTGTTGAATCGGCTTTGAAATACTATATTTTCCAGGTTATATTCACCAATCACCTCAGTCCTCTGATGTAAACATTGACATTAATTAGTACATGTTTAATGGACTAATTCAACATCAAAGGATCAATAAGGTGCTTAGAGACTCAGAATATATATTGGCAGTTTAAGTTGTTAGTTTGGTAGATCAATCACAATATTTAGAGCAATTATAGACCTCAATGGAATAGTGAAACTCATTTACCACATGTATATATGATCTCTCTCTCTCTGAACAAATCCACAAGATCCGTGACGAGGTTTCGAACCCACGTCCCAGAGCATCCCAGACGCTGCCTTAATCGACTGAGCTACGATATGGTATAAGAATTGCAACCAGAAATTCTACTGAATTTACTTGAATCCTGCAGCCTCTCCGAGACTCAAACCACTATTTTACACAATTCCCACATGCACTACATTCATTGTAGAATTGTGTAAAATCATGGTTTATATCTCGGAGAGTCTGTACGATCTAAGTAAATTCAGTAGAATTACTGGTTGCAATTCTTATACCATGTCGTAGCTCAGTCGAATAAGGCAGCGTCTGGGATGCTCCCGGACGCAGGTTCGAATCCTCGCAACTGCCCCTGTGGATTTGTTCATTTGATGCAACACACTATTGTGATTACTTGTGTAATGTCTCTCATGAACCACCTGACTCTTTAGTGAACCACCTGACTCTTTAGTGAACCACCTGACTCTTTAGTGAACCACCTGCTCTTTAGTGAACCACCTGGCTCTTTAGTGAACCACCTGGCTCTTTAGTGAACCACCTGGCTCTTTAGTGAACCACCTGGCTCTTTAGTGAACCACCTGGCTCTTTAGTGAACAACCTGGCTCTTTAGTGAACCACCAGGCTCTTTAGTGAACCACCTGGCTCTTTAGTGAACCACCAGGCTCTTTAGTGAACCACCTGGCTCTTTCGTAAACCACCTGGCTCTTTAGTGAACCACCTGGCTCTTTAGTGAACCACCAGGCTCTTTAGTGAACCACCTGGCTCTTTAGTGAACCACCTGGCTCTTTTGTGAACCACCTGGCTCTTTAGTGAACCACATGACTCTTTAGTGAACCACCTGGCTCTTTAGTGAACCACCTGGCTCCCTCATGAACCACATGGCTCCCTCATGAACTACCTGGCATTCTCATGAACCAGCTGTCTCTCTCATGAACCACCTGGCTCCCTTATGAACCACCTGGCTCCCTCATGAACCACCTGACTCTTTATTGAACCACCTGGCTCTTTAGAGAACCACCTGGCTCCCGCATGAACCTCATGGCACTCTCGTGAACCACCTGGCTCCCTCATGAACCACCTGGCTCCCTCATGAACCACCTGGCTCTCTCATGACCCAATTGGCTCCCTCATGAACCACCGGGCTCTCTCATGAACCACTTGGCTCCCTCATGAACCACCTGGTTCTTCAATAAACCACCTGGCTCCCTCATGAACCACCTGGCTCTCTCATGAACCCCCTGGCTCCCTCATGAACCACATGGCTCTCTTATGAACCACCTGGCTCACGTATGAACAACCTGGCTCTCTCATGAACCCCCTGGCTCCCTCATGAACCACCTGGCTCACTTATGAAAAACCTGGCTCTCTCATGAACCACCTGGCTCCCTCACGAACCACCTTGCTCCCTTATGAACCACCTGGCTCTCTCATGAACCACCTGGCTCTCTCATGAACCACCTGGCTCCCTCATGACCCACATGGTTCTCTCATAAACAACATGGCTCTCTCATGAACCACCTGGCTTTCTCATGAACCCCCTTGCTCCCTCATGAACCACATGGCTCCCTAATGAACCACTTGGCTCATTAGTGAACCACCTGACTCCCTCATGAACCACCTGGCTCCCTCATGAACCACATGGCTCTCTAATGAACCACCTGGCTCTCTCATGAACCACCTGGCTCCTTCATGAACCATCTGGCTCCCTCATGAACCACATGGCTTCCTCATGAACCACCTGGCTCCGTCATCAACCACATGCCTCCCTCATGAACCACCTGACTCTCATGAACCACCTGGTTCATTAGGGAACCACCTGGCTCCCTCATGAAACAATTGGTTCCCTCATGAACCACCTGGCTCAATAGTGAACCACATGGCTCCCTCATGAACCACCTGGTTCTCTCACGAACCACCTGGCTCATTAGTGAACCACCTGGCTCTTTATTGAACCACATGGCTCCATCATGAACCACATGGCTCCCTCATGTACCACCTGACTCTATCATGAACCACATGGCTCTCTCATGAACCACATAGCTCCCTCGTGAACCATCTGGCTCTCTCATGAACCACCTGGCTCTATAAGTGAACCACCTGGCTCTTTAGTGAACCACCTGGCTCTTTAGTGAACCACCTGGCTCTTTAGTGAACCAACTGGCTCTTTAGTGAACCACCTGGCTCTTTAGTGAACCACCTGGCTCTTTAGTGAACCACCTGGCTCTTTAGTGAACCACCAGGCTCTTTAGTGAACCACCTGGCTCTTTAGTGAACCACCAGGCTCTTTAGTGAACCACCACCTGGCTCTTTAGTGAACCACCTGGCTCTTTAGTGAACCACCTGGCTCTTTAGTGAACCACCTGGCTCTTTAGTGAACCACCTGGCTCTTTAGTGAACCACCTGGCTCTTTAGTGAACCACTTGGCTCTTTAGTGAACCACATGACTCTTTAGTGAACCACCTGGCTCTTTAGTGAACCACCTGGCTCCCTCATGAACCACATGGCTCCCTCATGAACTACCTGGCTCTCTCATGAACCAGCTGGCTCTCTCATGAACCACCTAGCTCCCTCATGAACCACCTGGCTCTTTAGTGAACCACCTGGCTCTTTAGTGAACCACCTGGCTCTTTAGAGAACCACCTGGCTCCCGCATGAACCACATGGAACTCTCGTGAACCACCTGGCTCCCTCTTGAACCACCTGGCTCCCTCATGAACCACCTGGCTCTCTCATGACCCAATTGGCTCCCTCATGAACCACCTGGCTCTCTCATGAACCACCTGGCTCCCTCATGAACCACCTGGTTCTTCAATAAACCACCTGGCTCCCTCATGAACCACCTGGCTCTCTCATGAACCCCCTGGCTCCCTCATGAACCACATGGCTCTCTTATGAACCACCTGGCTCACGTATGAACAACCTGGCTCTCTCATGAACCACCTGGCTCCCTCATGAACCACCTGGCTCTCTCATGAACCCCCTGGCTCCCTCATGAACCACATGGCTCTCTCATGAACCACCTGGCTCACTTATGAGAAAACCTGGCTCTCTCATGAACCACCTGGCTCCCTCACGAACCACCTTGCTCCCTTATGAACCACCCTGGCTCTCTCATGAACCACCTGGCTCTCTCATGAACCCACCTGGCTCTCTTATGAACCACCTGGCTCTCTCATGACCCACCTGGCTTCCTTCATGAACCATCTGGCCTCCCTCATGAACCACATGGCTTCCTCATGAACCACCTGCTCCGTCATCAACCACAGCCTCCCTCATGAACCACCTGGCCTCTCTCATGAACCACCTGTTTCATTAGGGAACCACCTGGTTCATTAGGGAACCACCTGGTTCTTAGGGAACCACCTGCCTCCTGTCCCTCATGAACCAATTGGCTCCCTCATGAACACCTGGCTCAATAGTGAACCACATGGCTCCCTCATGAACCACCTGGTTCTCTCACAAAACCACCGGCTCATTAGTGAACCACCTGGCTCTTTATTGAACCACATGGCTCCATCATGAAACCACATGGCTCCCTCATGTACCACCTGACTCCATCATGAACCACATGGCTCTCCTCATGAACCACATAGCTCCCTCGTGAACCATCTGGCTCTCTCATGAACCACCTGGCTCTCTTATGAACCACAGGCTCTCTTGTGAACCACCTGGCACTCTCATGAACCACATGGCTCTTTAGTGAACAACCTGGCGTTCTAATGAACCACCTAGCTCTTTCATGAACCACATGGCTCTTTAGTGAACCACCTGCTCTTTAGTGAACCACCTGGCTCCCTCATGAACCACCTGGCACCCCTCATGAACCACCTAGCTTTCTAGTGAACCACCTAACTCTATCATGAACCACCTGGCTCCCTCATGAACCACCTGGCTCTCTCATAAACCTCCTGGCTCTTTCATGAACCACCTGGTTCCCTCATGAAACACCTGGCTCTCTCATGAACCACATGGTTCCCACATGAACCACCTGGCTCTCTCTTGAACCGCCTATCTCTCCTAATGAACCATATGGCTCCCTCATGACCCCCCTGGTTTCCCTCATGAACCACCCTGGCCCTCCCTCATGAACTACCTTTCTCTTTAGTGAACCACATGGCTCCCTCATGAACCACATAGCTCCCTCATGACGACACATGGCTCCCTCATGAACCACCTCGCTCTCTAATGAACCACCTGGCTCTCTCATGAACCTCTTGGCTCTATCATGACACCACAGCTTCCTCGTGAACAAACTGGCTCTCTCTCATGAACAACCTGGCTCTCTCATGAACCACATGGATCCCTCATGACCCACCTGGCTCCCTCGTGAATCACATGGCTCTCTTGTGAGCCACCTGGCTCTCTCATGAACGACATGGCTCTTTAGTGAACTACCTGGCTCTCTCATGAACCACCTGGCTCTTTAGTGAACCAACCTGGCTCCCTCATGAACCACCT
>WNGS01002378.1:0-10030 GCA_020271785.1 Procambarus virginalis
ATATGGGCAGATATCTCGAGGTATTGTGTGCAGTTATATATTTATAAATCTTGGTTTTCATGGTACGTATAAGCGTTCGGCGATGGCAGCTTTTGTTTCTTGAGAAAATACGCTATACAGTTTAATATTTTTAGCTGCTAACATTCGTTGCATATGTGAATTATAAAATTCACCCCCTCGATCTGTATTAATTTTGCGTATTCCTTGGAAATATGAGGATTCCAATGTTTTTCAGAGCTTTACTCACAGTCTGCCCGTCTTTGCTTTTCAGAGGTGCAACTTGCGCAAACCATGAAAAAATATCGACACAGACGAGAATGTATTTAATATCATCATTGTGTTTAGCCAATAATCCCATTTCTGCTAAATCACAAGCTAAATATATACTGGGTTTGGGACTCAGTACCTTTCATCGCTGAAATTTGCGAGGTTTTAATGCATGCAAAGTGTATGTTTTAGACGATTTCAAGTATTCTTTGACATCTGATAAAGTAATATCTGGTTTTATGGTTTTAGCTGCTTTATACAACCTTTTGACCCCCCTAACCCTCCTCAGGATGCGGGGTTATAATAAATTTTATCTATTACGTGCTCCATCTTCTAATAAAGTGATATCGGATGGTATGGTTTTAGTTGTTTTATACATCCGATGCACCAACCCCCCTAACCTCCCCTTGTGGTTGTTGTGGGGAACTCATTCTATACACCCCACCCCCCTAACCTTCCCTTGTGGTTGTTGTTTTCATCTAGTACGTTCACCATTGGTATACAATTTCGTATGGTTGCTCACCAACAATATTGCTACTGAAGGTGATGTATTCAGGGTTTTCACTCCTAAATCCACCAATAAATACCCGTAAGGTTTACTAATGGCTTTCTTATAGATATCCAAAAGCTTTTTAGATTCTTGTTTTCCAAATAACTGCCGCCCTAAAGTCTCTATTTGAGCTAAATCTCTAGATTTCACTAATATGAAATGGGAGGCATTTAAACTTATACTTCTAGCATATTTCCCAGAGAAAAATATATTTTGGGTAATTAATATACACGAAATAGCAAGATGTCTGCCTTTAGCGAATATATAAGACACAATTTTGGAATTGGCAGATTCGATGAACAAGTCATCAATAATAATTAAAATAGGTGAATCGTCTGTACGTTCATCTAAAGGGTTGATAATTTCAGGATGAGCTGTTATTTTCTTGTTGATTACTGCATAGTCCAGCAATGCTTTGTAACTGCCGCCGCATATAATAATACTGGAGAATTTCAGATGGTATTTTTGTACGAGTTTAGTGCACAAATGAGATTTTCCGCCATTGGAAAATCGTGCAATGATTATTCTGCTAGGTTCATTGAAAATATCGAGTTGTTCTTCAGTGATAGGTGAACTATCCATGACTCATGTTGGGTTTGTACTGACATAAGTATGATAAAGACATTATATTTAAACATGGGAGGTTTCATAGAAACATCAAAGTATACATTTCATAATTTTTATTTTTGCATAGAACATTTTCAAAACATAGGTTAGGGGGGCAAGGATTTATAAAAACATCAGAGTATACATTTCACAATTTTTATTTATATATAGAACAGAACATTTTCAACATAGGTTAGGGGGCTTCATTTTCAGAACATCAGTGATGAGTCAGGCACCGGCATTTTTTCAAGCATCAATGACAGGCTAGGGGAGGCAGCAATTTTCAAACACAAAGATAGGTTAGGGGAGGTTGCATTTTTCCATCGTCAATTTCTTCACTCATTAATTGGGAGGATACATCTTGTTCACCAGTGCATCGCGTTTTCCCCACATGTTGAATATGGGGTGGAATCCGCGTCTCACAGGACGTGCAGCAGCAGCAGGTTCATCCTCCTCCTCCTCATTCTCTTCTTCATGAATTTCTGCTCGAGGTATATCGGGGTGTCCATACGCCAAAGACTGTGTAGGACTCAGTACATAACGTTTATCGTCAAAGGCGGACAATCCACGTTTTGTAGTGAGACAGGTACACATACGGCCTTTAACATTCCAAATAGATCTGGATTGGAACCTCTGCCCAATTTAACTCCAAAGCACTTTGGAAAGCTGAATGAGTGAGTTTAGACTGATGATAAGTGGGAAAAACGACAGATCTGAACCTGATCTTGAGTGAGAATTGAGTGCATTTTAGGCTTCAATGCGATGAGTTCCTTGATAATTTTGGCTCCACCTTCCGATTTTAGCAAACCCAGTTGACCTTTGCGAGAGTCATCGAAATAGGGATTTTCAGGAGGGAAATTGCTGAAATCCATATGCTGAGCCAAAGGCAGTTTATTTAAGTCCTCAAAAGCATTTGGATAGGTCAATTCAATCAAGTACGAATCTGTATTCGTATACAGCAATCTAGCTTTGTCTCCATAATGAACTTTGACGGTATTGTACCAAAAAACATACAGGATCCTCTTAGCTATTTGCGGGATATGGAAGCCCAGGTACGTCGGTGTATTGACTTTAAGTGATTGTTTCTTGACCGTGCAAATGACTCTGTCTTCACTTAACAAAATGCACCGTTTGAAGAACGGATTACGTGCAAGCTTTTGGAATTTGTCTCGAGATGTGACTAAATAATGCTGATCACAATATTTACTCACATTTGTTAAACTCTTGCCGTAAATTGCATTTGATACCAGCTTGAAAGCTTTACCCTTAATGGCGCAAGGTGTATTAGAACGTTCACTAGCATTTGTTTCGACAAATTCTTTAAGGTACTTGCTTTGTCGGAATTCATAAACTGCATTTACCTTAGCAACTTCTAATCCCAATTTCATCAGCATCTGAAGCAAATCCAAACTGACCAAGTAATCTTTTGGGGAGATGTGAAGCAATTAATTTATTGTTTTTCTTGGGGAGTTTGCGATCTTCGGTATTTATAATGTGTTTGCTATAATCGGACAGAAGATCAGTAGAAATATTAGTGTGTGACAGGGTTAAGGGCAAATCATCAGTGTATCGAGCCACCTCAGGTGCGACATGCTTGGTATCACACATGACCCAATAACCTTTATCCCCATCACATGCAATATTCTCCAATCCTTGTTGGAGCTAGTCATTGCATTCGGGAGCAGATAATTTACGGATCCCGCCATGAGGAAGCAGTTCTGTCATACAGGTGGCGTATATAAGCCATTAAAATCCAAATACAAAATATATTTATCAGTGCTAGAAGGATCAGCACCCGTATGCTCATTTTGTACACTTGTGTGTTGTCGCACAACAGAGGTAAATCCGCCTCTTAGATTTCTGCGCAATACATCGTACAAATGGGAATCAGAAACAGAGTCCAAGACAACTTGACTCTTAAACAAGAAAGTGTCCCATGCAAAACTAGATAACGAGACATAGTGAGTAATGTCTAACTTGTACAGCTCAAGCATGGTCTTGCGTCATACAGTAAACACATCACACAATAGTCCAGTATCTACTTTCAAATAGACCTTCAAGTAATCCCCAATGGTCTTGCATTCCACTAATCTAAAGACTTCTTTAGCCTGTTTATAACCGTTCTCGCTTATGGCCTCGTGCTTTAAACTATTGAAAAAGGCTTCGGGAGGAGGGAGAGCCGGTTCATTTAATTTTCCAAAGATGAAATATAATCATAACAGAATACCTGTTTGCCTGTCTTTAATAAATGGTGGGCAGTTACAGTGACGTTATCTAGCATAACTGAGGTGTAAGTGGTGGGTTTACCTTCGTTGATATGTTCTTTAACTAGTTTTTCCAGCCCACCATTTTGTGAAGCTAGACTATCCATAAACCGAAGTTTACCGATATCTACTTTCATGAACTTAAATCCATCTTTGGAGGCAATATCAATTTTATGGTTAGGGAGGTTAGACAACTCATTTAAAATTACCCCGAGATCATAAACTGCATTGCGAGAGAAAGTATACAAATATTTATAAGAATTTCGGCACAACATGTTACACCTACGGCAATAGGCAGCTAGATAATTATTAAATTCAATAGCATGATCATGATGACGGGGCTTGTCTTTAGCTGATTTAAATGGCCTATAGCACATTTCACATGTGGTTTGCCGTCTATAAGCTTGCCAATGTGCACGTGTCATAGATATTTTGTTTTAGGCATGGTAGATTTAATTCTCTTCCATGACCTTTTCAAAGTATCTATGAAATGATTGACAGGTCCGGGCCCCATATAAGTTAATTTCTCCACCACCTCCAATTCCCTGTTGATGATGATATAAGCGTATGCCACGGCTTTGTGACGCTTCTCAATCATACCTTGGGGATTGGAGGGGTCCAACAAGCACTCGAAATCATAATATGCTGTGTGAGAAGGCCCATAAGCACGACCGTAATTTTTGAACTTGATTTTATGACCTTCAGGGTAAAATTTTAATGTTTGTTTAACTTCGGACGACTCTTTGTGATCCCGCATCGCATCGGGCGTTAAATGAATTAAACATGAATGGCAAAAATATGATTGTTAGGGATCTCATATGAATGGCTGCGCATGTTGCGGACGTATTGATTGAAATCTTTAATAAGCACGAGATGCTGATCCTCCAACATGAGCAATGGTACTTACAGAGCGGAATGTTCTCTACCTTTTCTAGCTAAGCTAATGTAGTACCTATTATCTTCACGAGTAAGCACATAGATGAATATACTTAATTTATTTATACTTTCTATTTTATTGATGTTATCATACGTTATGGGTATTTCAATATCCTCACTCCAACGGACGAATCTAAGACACCAACTGGCTGACTTGGAACGCCTGACAATGTTATTTGATGTCATCCCCTGAGCTAGGCATATGTATGCTGCCAAACATTGAATCAAACATGCATTTTGCTCGCCTTTAGGGTTGAAAACATAATTTTTGCCACGTAATTTATCTGGATATGGCACATAATTGCCCAGATGGATTGGATGTTGAACGGCTATAGAATTTATATAAAATCCAGAAATGCTCTGTATAGCTAGACTGGAACCTTCTGTCTCGGCAAGGAACTCTTCTAACTTATTATCCAATTCAGCAATCCATTGATCTACGACAACACTAGCCTCATGCCTAGATACAGTGCGTTGCTCAGCCCTTATGGGTAACTCCCCCTCTAAATCAGGTTCATTTTCTTGAATAAGCCGTTGTAAATTGAACGAAAAATCGGGGTAAATTAAAAGGGAAGGAGGCAAATTGGCATGAACAGCAACAAACAAGGATTCTAATTGACGAATAAAATAATCACGATATATAGTTAAATAATGGGCAGGATCTCCTTGGGCATAATATGGGATGCTATATGAATGGCTTATGTACCCCCCATTGAAACTATTAATCACTTCAAGCACTTCTGGTTGAGGAGGAAGCAAAGCCTGCTGCTGCTGCTTCTGTGGTGGTGGCGAATTAGCCATAGGTTGACTGGCTTCCACATCGGAATCTGCTTCCAAAACCAGATGCAGGGAGTCGTCACTGTCGTCCAGTTGCGAATCTATAAGTAACAAGAATAATGATTTTTAATAATAATATAAATTTAATTTAAGATAGTTTATATATAAATAATGAACTATATTTAAATAAAATAATTATTGAGGATTATACATACGATCTGGACTGTTCCTGCTGTTGTTGCATCTTCTAGTGGCTGCGTATGAGATTGACTTGTGCTACACTCTCCAACACATCTTCCTCCTCCACGAGGATAATCATCTTCCTCAACTATCTGCTGAGCTGGTGAGCCGAAACAAAAAAAATTATATAAATTAATGTTGCTATTAATGGCTAATGTTTAATGTTATATTTGTAATACCGCAACAGGTATAAATAATGGAGAATAATGGTTAAAAAAAAATAAGAGACTCACTTTCATACTGAGTACTTTCAGGCAGAGAACTTCTAAAACCTCTGAATCAGAACTGCTAGAAGATTGCATGTGGTTGTCTTTCTCCTCCAGATACATGCAAAATGGACACGCTTCGGGGATATATCCTGCGAATATATATTTTTTTAAATAAATAATGGAAATAATTATAATTTATTCGATTATCAACATCAATCACCACGGTTATTAATTGGAAATGACTATCTATATTACACATGTAAATAAACGTATACTATCACTGAAGAGCAATTATGCAGGCAAAAACAATAATAATAATAATAATACTCACTGCTTGTGCAAAACACTTTAGAGCAGATGGTGCAGACCTTATCATAATGCCCCCAAGAATTATCTTCACACTGAGACCATAAAATAACACACTCACGACGAGAGTTTGTCATATAAGAAATATGACACATTACACACTTAACATGGCACAAATACATTTTCCCCTGCTTTGGGTTATTGCAGAAAGGACAAGTTTCCATGGCTGCGTATCGCTGTTGAATAATACAGAGGTTTAGTGAAATGTCCAGGAGCGATGTAGGCTTCTTGTGCAGGCTGTGAGGGCTGGAGTTGAACTGACCCTTGGCTGGGGAATTGCTGCCAGGTCAGCTCACCTGTTGTGCCGCCAGACGTACGATTCTGCTTAAATTGCAGTACGACATTTGGCATCTATTTTATGTTTTGAACTTATCAGTGCATAAATGAATGATTGCAGCTGTAGATGACTAAAATGCATTCTTAAACCTCTAATTAGGTTATGTAGGGGATGGTTAGTCTAACCATTTTGAATATAACATCAAATACAGTACATATGCAGGTAGGACGCTAAAGGCCACATTGNTGCTAGTGGGACTATTGTGTCTGTTGTACTGGCATTGTACACCATGCTAGTGGGGACTATTGTGTCTGTTGTACTGGCATTGTACACCATGCTAGTGGGGACTATTGTGTCTGTTAAACTGGTATTGTACACATGCTAGTGGGACTATTGTGTCTGTTGTACTGGCATTGTACACCATGCTAGTGGGGAGTATTGTGTCTGCTGTACTGGCATTGTACACCATGCTAGTGG
Source organism: Procambarus virginalis (assembly GCA_020271785.1). Lineage (NCBI taxonomy): Eukaryota > Metazoa > Arthropoda > Malacostraca > Decapoda > Cambaridae > Procambarus > Procambarus virginalis. The sequence continues at coordinate 6,970 of WNGS01002378.1, forward strand.
GGACTATTGTGTCTGTTGTACTGTTATTGTACACCATGCTAGTGGGGACTATTGTGTCTGTTGTACTGGCATTGTACAGTACACTAGTTGCTCTCGTGTTATGAGTGAGTAGGTTACTCACCTGCTTGTATTCACCTAACAGTGCTCACAAGTTTACTCACCTACTTGTATCACCTAACAGTGCTCACCAAGTTGTACTCACCTACATGTACTCTCCTAGTTGTTCTCATGTAGTTGTACTCACCTACTTGTATTCATCTAGCAGTGTTCACCAAGGGGTACTCACCTAACTACATGTACTCTCCTAGTTTCACTCATATAGTTGTACTTACCTAGTTGTACTCACCTATTTGTACTTTAGTGATATTTAATGTAAAATCTACTATAATACAGATGCATGTGATAAAGAGGTATTTTGATGCACTGTAATTTTTTATTCGAAAAAATGGTAGATTAAATGTTGCGTGTGTGTCCTTTATACACCTATGCTGCAACATTTTCCATTTATGTTGATGTATTATGCATAAAGTACCAAAATATAATTTAAACATAAAAACAGTATTACTGAATTTTGCATTTAGGAAACATGGTTATAAAAACAATTTTTTGCAAGATCATAGTAAAAAGTAAATGCTTTGCACACCTATCATACAGCTAAGACACAGCATTCACAATTTATATGTATAATGTACAGAAATTTAGTATTTAAACATGAACAAAATATTTTTTTAATAAATAAAGGTGTAACTTGTGTAAGAAAAGGCAGCATTTGCTGTATTACATAAAGAAATACTTTAACCGTTCTTCGGTTAAGGGTTGCTCATGTGCTTGTTGAACCACACATGAAACTTATCTCTCCCCACAACCATGTTGAAACTTTGATGAAGGTTTCCACAACGTTTTGTCTTTTCTGGGCTGCATATCTACAGAGTGGGCTAGTTCTAGCACTATCGCCCTGAACTCCTTCGGCATTAACACTTGGTGCTTCTCTAACCATCACGTTATCTGCGCCGGCTTTGTCCGGTCGCCACTTCATCCTTTATGCCCCCAGCTAAAATATTAATTCTCGGTAGAAATTTAGAATGTTTGTAACTGATTCCTTTAGGATCGAGGTACATAATTCTCACGCGGATGTAACTTTCCAAATCATCTGATCTTATTATGTAATATGAGGAAGGCAATAATATATTCTGGAGACACATTTCGTAGGAACGTGTAGAATTCAGCACAAGTTGATTATACAGTCTGTTTTCAAAAGCACTAGGTTCATTATTAGGAAATAAATCTGTATTAGAAACACTAGTAGTGTAAATAACGTGGGAATCCATTGCTGGACTAAGAATGAATAAACTAAAAAGAAAACAACACATCTATTTATACACTCACCTTTAATAGTCTAGCTTTGTTCATGTATGTCGTAAATTCCAGATGGTCCGGCATAAACTTGTTCACCTGCATTGGAAAAACGTCCTGTATCTGACTTTGTTCTACTATTATGTCCACCACCTTTTGGCGTATCAACCTGCTGGCAATATTTATGAGTTCTATTGTCCATAGAACTATGTTGTGTTCTCTGTATAATTTGTGAACTCTTATTGTAGGATATAGGTTTCTTAGGGGCTCTGGTATGTTTTTCAGCGATATATCTTTCAGTTTCATAAGGAGTTGATTTAGATTCGTCTCTTTGCTCCACAGTCTTATTTGGTATAACCTTCCTTTGGTCTCTCGCCCATTTTCCATTTTTGTCTTCTTTTTTGCCATTTCTATTGCTGATGTTAAATGAGGGGGTTTGTTCCATAATCCAATCTGCGAACTCATCAGAGGAGCTATTTTCTGAACTACTTTCTTTGGTTTTGCCACTGTCACCTTTATTTGGTTTGGATCTGTTTTTGCTGTTGTTTTTTGTCTTGTTCTCCCTGCTACTGGTGTTTCTCCGTGCTCCGTCTCGTGATTTCTCGCCGCTGCCTTTAGGATCATTATATATTCGCTCACTTGGGCTATGTGAGAGTTCAATGTTCTTCTTTCCTGATTCAGTTCTCTGTATGTTTTTGGATTTGTGTCCCGATGTGTTGCTATTGTCCCTCGTTTTCGATCCATGTCTCTCACTATGTTTGCTCTCTGTTCTCTCAGTTTCATTAAGTATTCTTCCTGGTGTCTTATTGTCTCTAAGGTTTGCTCGTGATGTTGATGGTTGCTCTGTGGTTGAACTGGTGTGTCCCTCTTTCGTTTCCTGTAATGTATATATATATATATATATTAGGGTCGGTATTGGTTTCTGTCTAGTGATGGATTTCAGATGTCGGGTGGTATATTGTTTATCATCCGATACTCCAAATTCAATAATATAAGGTAACCGAAACCAATTACTTACCTCCCATTTTCTATGTTGCCAGTAGTAATAGGGATAGTTTCTTGGGTCGACATGACTTGGAATTTGTTCTCCCAATTGGATCTGTGCACATTCGTCCCAGTAATTTGCCCTCGGTGTGTGAAGTTTCGGTTGGAAATCCGGATAAACGTTGTATAAGGTATCACAGTAGTTGTCTATTGTTCTAAAGTCTGTTTCAGGTTTTTCTATTTCTTTGTATAACTGTCTTTTTAAGTGTTCTATAAATTCGTCTTCATTTGAACTTTCTGAGTTTGAGCTTATTTCTTCTATTTCTGGTGTATCCGAAATATCCAGGGACATCCTTTGTGTGCCACCTCTGTGGCGAGACTGAGCGGTGTCCCCCATCCGACATCTTTATATACACCTCCGAAACCCCTCCCACATCCGGTGTCCTTGGTGGGTTCTGCGCATATATTTCTGCGCAATAGGACGCTGAGCGTCGCATCTCTGATGCCATTTGCGCAGCAGATGCCTTCGCCAACTTTAGGGCGTTTAGTTTCTCCAGCAGCTGTAGTAGGAGCATACGCCCATTTTCTTCTTAGTACCGAGTCATCATTAAATACTTGTTTACGAGATTTTGTATTCCTAAACATTTCTTGTGGAGTTGAGGTTAAAGAGATGAATAATTTAACCAATGGTAATTTTTCTCGTGGGAATACAGAGCGGTGAATC
>WNGS01002378.1:23642-47447 GCA_020271785.1 Procambarus virginalis
ACAGCTTCTCCTCCATATCAATCTACCCAGGCTTTGAGCCCTGGAGAGGACACTCCAACCTCGCCTCACAGCGTCGAACCAACACGGAAAGCGACAGTCTGGTATTAAGTCTACTGCTTGATTGGCAAAGAACGCACCGCCAGGGGTTGATTCCGACGGTGGGAGGGGTCATCACACCCCACTAGACAGCCACCGCCTGCCACAAGCTGAGCAAACCCCAGCCAATAAGGTGTTGCCTTGCCATGGTCCGTTAACCTTACTGGGTGTGTGGGGTTTAGGGTGAAAACAGACAAGCGGCCCGACAACTTTGCACCTAGCAATAACAAATCCAAAATGAAAATATCAACTGCCCCAAAGCTGGGCACATGGAACGTCAGGACACTGACACCAGGTTTCTCTGACGACCTGCAAGAAATCAACGACGCCCGAAAGACAGCAGTCATCGACAGGGAGCTGAGCAAACTGCAGATGGATATTGTTGCTCTCCAAGAGACCAGGCTTCTTGGATCAGGATCTGTGAGAAAGATAGCCTTCTCTTTCTTCTGGTACAGAAAACCTCCAGGTGAGACCAAAGAACACGGTGTGAGATTTGCCACCAGGAATGCACTACTGGGACACATTATAATGCCAACAGGAGGAAACCGAACGAATTTTGTCTCTCCAACTGCGCTCCCAAACAGGACCAGTCAATGTAATTAGTGCATATGCACCAACCAAGACTTCTCCAGCAGTGTCAAAGGAAAAATTCTACGATGACCTCAACAGAGTCATAGCGAGAATCCCTGTAAAAGAGCCTCTGTTTATCCTCGGCGACTTCAATGCTAGAGAGGGTGCCGATCACAACTTTTGGCCAACTTGTCTGGGTCACTTCGACATAGGGAGAATGAATGAGATTGGACAACATCTGCTAGAACTCTGCTGCCTTCATGGTCTCTGTGTCACCAACACGTTCTTTGGCACAAAGCCTCAACACCGAGTCTCCTGGAGACACCCCAGATCCAAGTACTGGCACCAGCTTGACCTGATTCTTACCAGGCGTGCCAGTCTATCTAGCGTCAAGATTACACATAGCTACCAGAGTGCTGTCTGTGACACCAACCACTCCTTGGTATGTAGCAGGGTCAAAATGCAAACAAAGAAGATCCGCCACTCGAAAAAGGAGGGCAGATCTTGCATCGACACCAAGTCCAGCAATCACGACAAGGTGGAAAATTTTGTGCGTGAGCTCAAGGAAGCTCTCCTGGACCGGTCGGGGGTCTCCGCCTGTAAAAGATGGGAGCACTTCAGAGACGCTGTGTTCAACACTGTCATGTGCACCTTAGGCAAGAAGACCAGCAGGTCGGCCTACTGGTTAGAGGCTCAATTAGAAGAAATGACACCAGTCATCGAAGAGAAGAGAAATACCTTGGCGGCCTACAAAGCCTGCCCAAGTCAGCGCAACTTACAGATCCTTCGGGCCGTCTGCTGCAAAGTGCAGCAGAGTGCCAGGCGATTTGCCAACAAATATTGGCTCCAGCTCTGCTCCCAGATACAGATTGCAGCAGATACAGGCAATGTAAAGGGGGGGGGGGATATATGACGGCATCAAGCAGTCCCTCAGCCCAATACAGAAGACTGCCCCCATGAAATCTGCCACAGGCGATGTGATTCAGACCAGACACTGCAGCTGAAGCGCTGGGTCGAGCACTACTTTCAGCTATACGCCAGGGAGAATGTGGTAACCGAAAACGCCCTGAGCGCCATTGAGTGTCAGCCTGTGTGTTAATGGAGCTAGACAGTGAACCGACCCACAATGAACTTTTTCGAGGCCCTATACTCCCTTGCTTCTGGCAAAGCTCCTGGAAAAGACGGTATTCCTGCTGAGATTTTGATATGCTGCTGAGGTAACCTGCTTATGGAACTGCATGAAATCCTCTGCCTGGGAAGAAGGCGAGGTGCCACAGGACATGAGGGACGCCAACAATCGTCATGCTGTAAACGAATAAAGGTGACATAGGCGACAGCAACAATTACTGTGGTATCTCCCTCCTCAGTGTTGTTGGAAAACTGTTTGCTCGAGTCACACTGAAGAGGCTTCAAGTACTTGTAGAGGGAGAGTCTATCCAGAATCACAGTGCGGATTACGAGCTAACAGGTCCACCACCGAAATAGTCTTTTCCCTCAGACACCTGCAGGAGAAATGCAGGGAACAGAAGCAGCCACTCTTCGTAGCCTTCATAGATCTGACGAAGGCTTTCGACCTCGTCAGCAGGGATGGCCTGTTCAAGATCCTCCCCAAGATCGGATGCCCACCCAGGCTCCTCAGCATCATCAGATCCTTCCACGAGAACATGAAGGGCACCGTGGTCTTTCACGGCTTAACATCAGATGCCTTCAACATCCGAAGCGGAGTAAAGCAGGACTGCGTCCTGGCTCCAACCATGTTCAGGAGTGTCTTCGTAGTTATGCTGCAGCACGCTTTTGGATCTGCCACGGAAGGCATCTACCTCCGGACCAGGTCGGATGGAAAGCTCTCCAGCCCTCAGCCAGAATGAGAGTCAAGACAGGGGTTCGGCTGAGGTGTCTACGCGACTTCCTTTTTGCTGGCGATGCAGCCGTCACCGCCCACTCGGCTGAAGACCTCCTTCGGCTCATAACCCGCTTCAGCGAGGCCTGTCAGGCTTTCGGACTCACCATCAGCCTGAAAAAATCACAGGTCATTGGGCAAGGAGTGGAATCCACACCTGACATCGGCATCTCCGATAACAAACTGGAAGTCGTTCACGACTTGGTGTACCTGAGCTTCACAATCTCTGACTCCCTCTTTCTTGATACAGAACTAAACAAACGAATTGGCTAGTCATCTACAACCATGTCCAGACTGACAAAGAGAGTTGGGCCAACAATTAGCTGGCTGAGTGTACGGAGTGCCAGGTTTACAGAGCTTGCGTCCTGAGCACTCTCCTATATGTCAATGAGTCTTGGACACTGCCCGTCAGAAAAGACAGCTGAATGCTTACCATATGCGCTGCCTCCAACACATCGTGGACATCAACTGGCAGGACAAGTTGACAAACAAGAGCGTCCTGGGGAGAGCTAGAATGACCAGCATGTACACAATGCTGAAGCAGAGACGAATGTGCTGACTTGGGCACGTAGTGCGAATGGGCGACAGCAAGATCCCCAAGGATCTCCTGTATGGAGAGCTGACACAGGGAAAGCGTCATAAAGGCAAACCCCCGTTTCAGTACAAAGATGTATGCAAGAGGGACCTGAAAACCATGGACGTCGATCTTGCTACGTGGGGAAACATTGGCCACAGACCGATCAGCCTGGAGCCAGTCTGTTCAGAGAGGTCTCTCCAAGTTCGAGCAGTCACTTGCCAAGAAATCGGAGGCAAACAGACAGAAGGATAACCGGTAGCCAGGAAGACAGACCAGAATCATACTTCGTTTGTCCTCAGTGTGGGATGGACTGCCATTCTCGGATTGGTCTCATCAGTCACACCAGACACTGCACCAAGATTGACAACCAGAGTGCAACTCCATAGTCTCCCAAGACTGAAGGATGCCTACTTGCCTACTTACTCACCATATCTCGTTTAGTCTGTAACAAAGTCATACTAAGACAAGTTTATGCATTGCAATTTACATTTGTGCTTGGTCATAAGAAACCTGCTGTGTCAATCATTCTGTATGGTATAATATAGAATGTATAATATACATTTGTGCTTCGTCATAAGAAACCTGCTGTGTCAATCATTCTATATGGTATAATATCTTCCATCCCTAAGTTACAGAGATTGACTGTCGCCTCTTACTCTAAGTTCCAAATTGTTCACGTTACATCTGTATACTCTCAGTTTGTGTCTGTTATTTCAATTTCAGCTGTTTCAAAGAGAAAGTGTCTGTACCAAAGCCAATATTCAGTGACTTTGTTTCTTCTCTGAGTTTATACAGATACTTTTTACAGTGACTTAGTTTCTGTTTTTAATTGAGTTCATAGTCTGTTACTTTTTTCAGAGTTACATAGTTATAAAAAAAATCACAGCGTCTTAGTATTTTGAGTGACTTATTTTTTTCCCAAAGTGAATTCACAGTCTTAATTATTTTTCAGAATTTACACAGACATTTTTTCAGAGTTCTCAGTGACATTTTTTTTTTTCAAATCAAAATTATGTACTGTTTTCCTGCTGAACTTCGCATTGCATGTGATAGAAAGTCTGATTTGGTAAAGCCCAATGAGAAGTCTATTTGAGACAAGAATTTAGCATTACCAATTAGCGTTACCGTTGCATTTGGTAAAATAAAGCATCATAATAAAGGTGGGTTCATCATTTTTATTCATTTATCATTTGTAGTAGCGTAGTGTAGTGGCCTGGTGTAGTGGCGTGGTGTAGTGGCATGGTGTAGTGTAGTGGCGTGATAAAATGGCGTGGAGCAGTGGCATGGTATAGTGGGGTGGTGTAGTGTAGTGGTGTGGTGTAGTAGCCTGGTGTAGTAGCCTGGTGAAGTACCATGATGTAGTAGCCTGGTGTTGTGCCATGGTGTAGTAGCCTGGTGTAGTGGCGTTGTGTAGTAGCCTGGTGTAGTGGTGTGGTGTAGTAGCCTGGTAGAGTGGCGTGGTGTAGTGACGTGGTGTAGTAACATGGTGTAGTGGCCTGGTGTAGTAGCCTGGTGTAGTTGCATGGTGTAGTGGCGTGGTGTAGTAGCGTGGTGTAGTGACGTGGTGTAGTGGCGTGGTGTAGTTGGTTGGTGTAGTGGCCTGGTGTAATAGCCTGGTGTAGTAGCATGGTGTAGTGACGTGGTGTAGTAGCATGGTGTAGTAGCCTGGTGTAGTTGCCTGGTGTAGTGGTGTGGTGTAGTAGCATGGTGTAGTAGCCTGGTGTAGTGGCCTGAGGTAGTGGTGTGGTGTAGTGGTGTAGAGTAGTGGTGTCTTAGGGGCCCGCTCAGGAATATCCCAGAAAAAAACAGTAGTGGTGTAGTGTAGTAGTCTGTAGTCTGGTGTAGTAGCATGGTGAAGTGGTGTGGTGTAGTAACCTGGTGTAGTAGCCTGATGTAGTGGTGTGGTATACTGGTGTGGTGTAGTAGCGTGGTGTAGTAGCCTGAAGTGACATAGTGTAGTAGCCCGGTGTAGTGTCATGGTGTAGTAGTCTGGTGTAGTGGCATGGTGTATTAGAGTGGTGTAGTAATCTGGTGTAGTGGCATGGTGTAGTAGTCTAATGTCGTAACCTGGTGTAGTACCCTGTTGTAGTGGTGTGGTGTAGTGGTGTGGTGCAGTGGTGTGGTGTAGTAGCCTAGTGTAGTGGTGTGGTGTAGCAGCCTGGTGTAATAGTGTAGTAGTAGTAGTGTAGTAGCATGGTGTAGTAGCCTTCTGTAGTGGTGTGGTATAGTGGTGTGGTGTAGTGGCATGGTGTAGTGGCATGGTGTTGTAGCCTGGTGTATTAGCCTGGTGTAGTATTGTGGCGTAGTAGCATGGTGTAGTGGTGTGGTGTAGTATCCTAGTGTAGTGGCATGGTATAGTGGCGTGGTGTAGTGACGTGATGTAGTGGTGTGTTATGGTGGTGTGGTGTAGTAGCCTGATGTAGTGACGTGGTGTAGAGGCCTGGTGTAGTAGCATGGTGTAGTAGCCTGGAGTAGTGGTGTGGTGTAGTAGCGTGGTGTAGTAGCGTGGTGTAGTGGCGTGGTGTAGTAGCCTGGTGTAGTGGTGTGGTGTAGTAGCCTGGTGTAGTGGCATGGTGTAGTGGCCTGGTGTAGTGGTGTGGTGTAGTGGTGTGGTGTAGTAGTCTGGTGTAGTAGCGTGGTGAAGTGGCATGGTGTAGTAGCCTGGTGTAGTGGTGTGGTGTAGTAGCCTGGTTTAGTAGCACAGTGTAGTGGCCTGGTGTAGTGGCGTGGTGTAGTAGTCTGGTGTAGTAGTGTGGTGAAGTGGCGTGGTGTAGTGATGTGGTGTAGTAGCGTGGCGTAGTAGCATCGTGTAGTGGCATGGTGTAGTAGCCTGGTGTAGTAGTCTGGGGTAGTGGTGTGGTGTAGTGGTGTGGTGTAGTGGTGTGGTCTAGTAGTGTGGTGTAGTAGCCTGGTGTAGGTGTGTAGTGTAGTACCCTGGTGTAGTGGTGTGGTGCAGTAGCATTGTGTAGTGGAGTGGTGTAGTGGCATGGTATAGTGGTGTGGTGTGTGTGGTGTAGTGGTGTGGTGTAGTGGTGTGGTGTAGTGGCGTGGTGTAGTGTATTAGCATGGTGTAGTGTGTGTTGTAGTGTAGAAGTCTGGTGTAGTAGCGTGGTGTAGTACCCTGGTGTAGTGGTGTGTGTAGTAGCATGGTGTAGTGTGTGGTGTAGTGGTGTGGTGTAGAAGTGTGGTGTAGTACCCTGGTGTAGTGGTGTGGTGTAGTAGCCTGGTGAAGTGGCGTAGTGTTGTAGTCTGGTGTAATTGCGTGATGTAGTAGCCTGGTGTAGTATNAATCGTGTTAGTAAGCAGTTCTAGCTCCTGTCCCCGCCTTAGTTTATCCCCGTAACTTCTTTACTAACAGTCCAATCCTCCTAAATTTTAAATAACCATGTTTCAATCGTAGTACAATACAGTATTTTAGTTACTGAGCTCCAGCTCTTGTCCTCCGCCTTAGTTCTCTCTCATATCTTCGTTAATACCTAATCAAATTTCCTGAAATTTTTACCGTCTGTATATCAGACACAGTAAATAAGAACAAGTCAGTTACAGAGCTCCAGCTTTTGTTCTCAGCCTTAGTTTATCCCCTTAACTTCTTTACTAACAGTCCAATCCCCCTTAAATTTTAAACAATCATATTTCAGGTGTAGTAAATAGGATCCGAACAAATACCAAGTTCTAGCTCCTGTTCCCGTCTTAACCCACTCTCATAACATCTTTACTAATAGACCAATCCCCCTTAAATTTTAATCAGTCATATTTCAGACGTAGTAAATAAATCTGAACAATTACTAAGTTCTAGCTCCTGTCCTCAGCCTTTATTCCCTCTCGTATCTTCGTTAATAACCCATTAATTTTCATGAAATTTAAACCCGCCATACTTCTAACTGAGTAAGTAAAGATATCACATTTATCAAACTCTAGCTCTTGTCCTCCGCCTTAGTTCTCTCTCGTATCTTCGTTATTACCTAATCAAATTCCCTAAAATTTTTACCCTCTGTATATCAGACACAGTAAATAAGATCAAATTAGTTACTGAGCTTTAGCTCTTGTCCTCAGCCTTAGATTATCCCCTTAACTTCTTTACTATCGGTCCAATCCCCCTAAAATTTTATTCCGTCTTATTTCAATCATAGTACAATACAGTAATTTAGTTACCAAGCTCCAGCTCTCGTCCCCCACCCTACGTCACTCACATATCTTCGTTAATACCTAATCAAATTCCCTTAAATTTTTACCCTCTTGTATTTCAGACATAGTAAAATAGTTCCGAACAATTACTGAGTTCTAGCTCCTGTCCTCAGCCTTTGTTTCCTCTCGTATCTTCGTTAATACCTATTCAATTTTCCTAAAACTTATACCCTCTGTATATCAGACACCGTAAATAAGATCAAGTCAGTTACCGAACTCCAGCTCATCTCTCTACCCTAGTTTCATCTGTAGAAGTTCGTTAGTAACAGACCAATTTTCCCAAAATTTATAGCAGACATACTTCAAAACGTTGTAATTCAAAATCTAACAGTTAACGAGCTCCACAGATCTGTACATAGTCTTACATATTCTCTAGTTCTTTCCATTTTATACAAGACGTAAACAACTATTACTACGCATCCTATCATATTTTAACATGACTCATATGTAAATATACCCAACTCCTTCCTTCCATTACAAGTCCCAGCATGTTCACCGCCCATCTCACTACTCTTTCTACTTTGCATGTTCTTGCATGTGTTCCGCACATCTCAGTACCAACGCTTACAATCTCTCTCAATTCTTTACACGTTCGCACATGTTCTCAGCCTAACGCTTACAATTTTCTTCCATTCCTCCACTACATGTTCTTACCCGTTCATTACAGTCCCTTACATGTTCTCTGTACAACTTTTATACTCAGTATTCATGTTCACAGTATTCATTAACATTTCTTACATGTTTCTATGTTCTTTGCCATATTCCCCATATGTTCCTCTTATTCTCTTACATGTTTTCATAATCTCTTCCAGTTCATATTTCCCAAAGTTCGCTATGTTCTTCTCATTCTCATCTCATGTTCTCTGTACAATTTTATTCATGTTCCTCACAATTTCTCTTTCTTCATCACCTTCTTTTACATGTTCTCTGTGTTCTTTTCATGTTTTCATGTTCCTCACATGCGGCCTGTTCAACTTTTATACTCAATATTCTTGTTCTCCATGATTTCAAAATGTTCCTCACAAAACTGTTCTTAAAGAAATCTACCCTTTATTCAGTACTAAATTTACCAAGACAGACTTTTCTTATAACTTCTTAACTAAAAATTACTTGTCAATCAACAGAAAACAGTCAGGATTAATCTCGTTCAACACTGTTCTTAACTAAAGTATCCTTTCGCTTCGCTAAAATAGGCAAGGAAACTTCTTTCAGAACTTTCTCATCAGTCATTATGTTTTGTCATGTAAGAAAAAATGACCAAAGATATCTATCATCGCTGTTCTTAACTGACATTATACTTTGTGGAGCATAAAAAATAGTCTCCGTCATCATATTCCTTGTCTTTTCCTCAACTAAAAATAGTCAAATAGAACATCGTTCTACACTTTTGTAACTAAAAGTATTCATCAGTCAACTAAAAATAGTCACTTTCATCATGTTTCCCTGTCATTTCTTAACTAAAATTATCCATCAATCAACAGAAAAAGTCATGTTCTTCATGTTTCCATGTCATTTCTTAACTGAAATATCACTTCTCTCAACTGAAAATAGTCAAGTGTAGACTCTTTCCAACACTGTTCTTAACTAAAGTAACCTTTCACTTCGCTAAAATAGTCATATTCATCATTGTTCCTAACTAAATTATATGTCGTTAAGTAAGAAATATAGTCAAAGACACTCTTCGAGACATCAAAGTTGCACTCAAAGACATCATTTGGGACATCAAAGACATCCTTTAAGACGTCAAGGACACCTCTCGAGACACTAAAGACACTCTCAGAGAGACCAAAGTTACTCTTCGAGAAATCAAAGACACTCTTCGATACATCAATGACACAATCAAAGACACACTCAAAATCGTTAAATACTACTCATGTTCACAAAAGTTATTCTCAGAGACATCTAAAGTTAACATCTAAGGCATAAAAGTTATTCTCAGAGCTATCAAAATTATTCTCAGAGTCATCAAAGGTATTCTCGAAGTCGTCAAAAAAGGTATTTTCACGTACTCAAAAGTTAATCTTGGTCATCACAGTTGTTCTATAAGTTATTCTCAGAGACATCAAAATATACTCTTCAATACATCAAAGACACAAACAAAATACTTCTCATGTCCACAAAAGTTAATCTCAGAGCTATCAAAAGTTATTCTCAGACATCTTCATCCATAAAAGTTATTCTCAGAGACATCAAAGTTATTCTCTATGTCACCGAAAGTTATTCCCAGAGCTATCAAAAAGTTAATCTCAGTCATCAGAGAAACTTTCCAAGACATCTTCGTTCATTAAAGTTAATCTCTAAGTCATAAAAGTTATTCCCAGTGACATTAAAATTGATCTCTGTCATCAAAAGTTAATCAAATGTTATTCTCTAACTAACCTTTCCTTCATCGGAAAAGCTTTCTAAGACTTCTTCGTTCATCAAAGTTGTTCTCTAAGTCTTCAAAGTTGTTCTCAAAGTCATCAAAGTGTTTCTCTATGTCACATTCGCTCATCAGAGAAACTTTCCAAAATATCTTATTCATAAAGTTATTCTCAGAGACATCAAATATACTCTCATGTCCTCAAAGTTAATCTCTTAACTCATCAAAGTTAATCTCTATGTCGTCAAAGTTAATCTCTGAGCTAACAAAAGTTATTCTCAGAGCTAGCAAAAGTTATTTCAGTGTCATCAAAGGTAATCTCTAAGTCACTTTCATTCATCAAAGTTAATCTCAGAGTCGTCAAAGGTAATCTCTAACTCACTCTCGTTCATCAGAAGTAGTTTTCAAAGACATCAAAGTTATTCTCAGAGTTATCCAAAGATATTCTCATGTCCACAAAAGTTATTCTCCGAGCTATCAAACAATACTACTCATGTTCTCAAAAGTCATTCTCAAAGTCATCAAAGTTATTCTCAGAGTCATCAAAGCAATTTTCAGTGTCATCAAAGGTAATCTCTATCTCACTTTCGTTTATCAAAGTTTATCTTAGAGTCGTCAAAGGTAATCTCTAACTCCTCTTCGTTCATCAAAAGTTGTTCTCTAAGTCACTTTGTTCATCAAAGAAATTCTCCTTCTTCCAACAAGTTATACTTTAAGACATCAATGTTGTTCTCAAGACATCTTCAGTCATACAATTTCTCTCCAAAATTGTAAGTAGTTCAGCTTTTCATATCAAAACCTGCAATTCTGTTAAAATATAATTTCCATAGACACATTACCTTTAAACTGTTCTCTGTACAACACTGCTTAAACCTACCTAACCTATCCTCCCCGCCCAATGTTACTTACCTAACATAGCATTCCTAAACCTAACCTAACCTAACTTACCTAACCTAACTTACCCTAACCTAACTTAGCTTGCATAACTTGCATAACCTAACCTAACTTAACTTGCATAACCTAACTTACATAACCTAACTTAGCTTGCATAACTTAACTTGCATAACCTAACCTAACTTGCATAACCTAACCTAACCTAATGTAACCTATCCTAATGTAACCTAACTTAACTTGCATAACCTAACTTAACTTAACCTAACCTAACTTAGCTTGCATAACTTAACTTGCATAACCTATCCTATTGTAACCTAACTTAACTTGCCTAACTTACCCTAACCTACGTTAGCTTGCATAATTTAACTTGCATAACCTAACGTAACTTACCCTAACCTAACTTAACTTGTATAACCTAACCTAATGTAACCTAACTCAACTTGCATAACCTAACTTACATATCCTAACTTAACTTTCATAACCTAACCTAACTTACCCTAACCTAACTTAGCTTGCATAACTTAACTTGCATAACCTAACCTAACTTACCCTAACCTAACTTAGCTTGCATAACTTAACTTGCATAACCTAACTTAAAGTAAATTACTAACGTAACCTTACATACCCAAACTGATGTAACCTAAACTTACTTAGTCCAACCAGACATGACCTAACTTACATAATTATTCCTGCTTGTCTTTGGTGTTTTGTCAATGTCTCATAATCATTTGTTCGTTTCAAGGGATAATTTCTCAAATGGTCATTTTTGCATTCCAAGGGTTATTTGTTAAAGTTCATCAAGTTGCTCATAAGTTGTATTTATTATGTATGTTATAATTGTTCTTATTCTTCCACCCTTTAACCTAACTTCTCGTGATCTTAGTGTATTTATTAGTTTTATTCAATGTTTCTTATTCTTTCCCCCTTAACCTAACCCCTTTATCTTTGTGTATTCAATATGTTGGTTATCATATGTTCTTATTTCCCAACCCTCTAACCTAACTTTTCAGATGTAGTTTATTGTGTTTGACATATTTGTTTAAATATATTATCCTTTTCATAACCTTTCAGATTACGTTAAGTAATTTACTTTAAGTTAGGTTATGCAAGTTAATTATGCAAGCTAAGTTAGGTTAGGGTAAGTTAGGTTCGGGTAAGTTAGGTAGGATATGCAAGTTAAGTTATGCAAGCTAAGTTAGGTTAGGGTAATTTAGGTTGTAGGTTATTCAAGTTAAGTTAGGATATGTAAGTTAGGTTATGCAAGTTAAGTTAGGTTACTTAGGATAGACTTATGGAAGTTTAGTTAGGTTACATTCGGTTATTACACAGCTAAGTTAGGTTAGGGTAAGTTAGGTTAGGTTATCAAGTTAAGTTATGCAAGCTAAGATAGGTTAGGGTAAGTTAGGCAGTTAAGTTAGGTTACATTAGGATAGGTTTATGCAAGTTAAGTTATGCAAGCTAAGTTAGGTTAGGTTAAGTTAGGTAGGTTATGCAAGTTAAGTTAGGTTACATTAGGATAGGTTACATTAGGTTAGTTAGGTTATGCAAGTAGGTTAGGTTTCTGCAAGTTAAGTTATGCAGCTAAGTTAGGTTATGTAAGTTGGTTATGCAAGTTAAGTTAGGTTAGTTATGCAAGTTATGCAAGCTAAGGTAGGTTAGGTAAGTTAGGTTAGGTAAGTTAGGTTAGGTTAGGTTTAGTATACTATGTTTAGGTAAGTAACATTTTGGCGGGGAGGATAGGTTAGGTTATGTTAGGTAAGTTAGGTAGGTTAGGTTTAGGAATGCTGGTAGGGAAGTAACATTTGGGCGGGGAGGATAGGTTAGGTAGTTTAAGCAGTGTTTGTACAGAGAACAGTTTAAAGGTAATGTGTCTATGGAAATTATATTTTAACAGAATTGCAGGTTTTGATATGAAAAGCTGAACTAGTTACAATTTTGGAGAGAAATTTTATGACTGAAGATGGTCTTGAGAACAACATTGATATCTTAAAGTATAACTTGTTGGAAGAAGGAGAGTTTCTTTGATGAACAAAGTGATTAGAGAACAACTTTTGATGAACGAAGAGGAGTTAGAGATTACCTTTGACGACTCTAAGATAGTTCTTTGATAAACGAAAGTGAGTTAGAGATTACCTTTGATGACACTGAAAATAGCTTTGATGACTCTGAGAATAACTGATGACTTTGAGAATGACCTTTTGAGAACATGATAGTATTGTTTGATAGCTCGGAGAATAACTTTTGTGGACATGAGAATATCTTTGGATAACTCTGAGAATAACTTTGATGTCTTTGAAAACTACTTCTGATGAACGAGAGTGAGTTAGAGATTGCCTTTGACGACTCTGAGAATAACTTTGATGAATGAAAGTGACTTAGAGATTACCTTTGATGCCACTAAATAACTTTTGCTACTCTGAGAATAACTTTTGTTAGCTCAGAGATTAANTGCCTTAAATTAGGTCGAATTTAGTTAGCATAGCTTAAATTTCGCCAACTTTAACCAAATCCAGGTTTGGATATGCTAGGTTAGGTTAGGTGAGGTTATGTAGGGTAGGATGGATATAGGATAAAAAATGGGCTTGGCAGTCTATGATACACAACATTTGGGTATATTTGGTGGAAATTGTCTTAATTAGGTCAAATTTAGGTGGGATAGCTTAAATTTCATCAACTTTAACCAAATCTAGGTTGGATATACTAGGTTGGGTTAGGTAAGGTTGCATTGGGTAGGATGGAATAGGAAAAATGTAGGTAAAAAAGGGCTTTGGCAGTGCTGTGATGCAAACCTTTGGGTATATTTGATGGAAATTGCCATAAATTAGGTCGAATTTAGTGGCATAGCTTAAATTTCACCAACTTGAACTAAATCTAGGTTTGGATATGTTAGGTTAGGTTAGGTGAGGTGGTGTAAGGGTAGTATGGAATAGGAGAAAATGTGGGTAAAAAATGGGCTTTGGCTGTGCTATGATACAAACATTTGGGTATATTTGGTGGAAATTGCCGTAAATTAGGTCGAATTTAAGTGGCATAGCTTAAATTTCACCAACTTGAACTAAATCTAGGTTTGAATATGCTAGGTCAGGTTAGGTGAGGTCGTGTAGGGAAGGACATATATATTATCTTAGGGGTAGTGAACTAGCATGTTTATGAAATAGTGTAAATTTTCCTATTTGGGGTTCGAGCTATATGACCAACTCATGTAATGTTTGGAAAGAGGTGAGATAGGCTTGTATGTGAGGATATGGGATGCTCATATTTAGTTAGTTTAGCTTTTGCTAGGTTGAATTTAGTCAAATTTGTGTAGTATAAGTATATTTTTGATAGATTTAGATGAATTTAGGTTTTAATAGGATGCATTTTGATAAGATATAGCAAATTTGCTTAAATTTATCATAGAAAATACTGACTTCACCTAACCCCACCTGCCCTAACATAACTAAGGCTAGAACAAATAACTCTGTTAGATGGTTTGCATAAATAAATATGGGTGGCCTGATTGGAGAGGATGTAACAAGGAAGGTATAAATAAGACATTAAAAACAATGGACATATGTTAGATGAATAATTTAGCACTAATAATGTTGAAATATTAATGGAAAATGAATGTGTTTTATATTGAGCTCATAGGAAGTCATATGTACCATTTTATATGTGAAATTCTGACTTTTGGGGAGTTGGTTGAACTTAGCATATTATAATTAATGTCCTAAATATACCTAGAAAAATATCATGCAAACTGTGTATTGTTTGACCTAGTTGGTTGTGTTTGTATTTGTACATATATAGCACAGTTAATATACTTGTGTATTAATTGTGCAGATTATGCATTTTGCATAAGTTGTATGGTTATTGCAATTATGTATTGATTATATTTCTATAAATTGTGTATTGTTTTGTGCAAGTTGTATGTATTAATTGCATATGTTTTTTTTGTATGTGTATTTTGGGAAATTGTGTAGTTGTGTATTTAATGAATATGTGCTAGTTATGTATTGTTCATATTTGGTAAGTTGTGTATTGATTATATTTTTGAGTAAGTTGTGTAAATGTCGCAATTGTATTTGTGTAAATTGTGTATTTATGCTAGTTGCGTATTTTCATATTTGGGGTAGATATGTATTGTACGTATTTGTGCTAGATATGTATTTGTGCAAGTTGTGTAATAATTATGAAAGATGTGTAATATTTGTGAAAGTTGTGTATTAATTGCGCATGTTGTGTAATTGCATATGGACGAATTGTTTACTTACGCCTTTGTGTATTGATTGTCATTGTGCAAGTTGAGTAATTATATAGCAAGTTTTCTTGTATTAATTGTGCAAAGATGTAAAATAATTACACAAATTGTGTAATAATTGTCCATGTTTTGTAATAATTTTTGTGCTAATAGTGCATTTATGCAAGTTGTGTTTTTTAATTTGTTGAAGTGGGGCTGGTGTAACTGTATTTTTGTGTGCAAATTGTGTATTTTGTGTAAGCTCTGTAATCTGAAAAAAATAGATCTTCATGGTGTAAGTGTATTTTGGTTTATGAGACAATGTGTGGGTATTTTGCGAAAATTATGTTTGTGAAATTCTGTAATTTTAGTGAAAGTGCATTTTTGATTGTCTAAATGCATAAGCATTTTGATATATTTGTGCAAATACCATACTTCGTGTAAATGTCATACTCTGAGCGTACATGCAATATTGTGTAAATGGTATATTTTTGTGTGCAACTGACATATTTTGTATGTAAATGACATATTTTTGTCTATAAATGACATTTTTGTGTGATGGTATATTTTGAGTGTAACTAATATATTTTGTGCATAAATGGTATATTTGGTGTGTAAATGCTGTATTTTCTTTGTATGGCATAAATTACATCTGATTAATGGGGAAATGGTGGCAAAAAACTAGGCTATTCTCTATGAATGTATAGGTTGTGGAGTATGTGTAGGTATGTATGCTTGTATTTGTGACTGTTGGTTTAGAAACAAGTTACCTGATTTGCGTAGCAAGACTAGGATTTTTTGAGGTGTAGAAATGATTAGCCTATGAATATAGTGGTTAGCATCCAGCTGAGTTGCTAGATGGATGAATTGTGGTGCGACATTTGGATTGCTATTTGATGGATGTGAGGACAGTTGACTAGCCTATGAACACAGCTACTAATCCGCTGTGCTGCTAGATGTGTGGTAACTACTTGTGGATTATAGTACAATATCTAGCTATAGGGTTTCATAATTTCTGTTGTGTATAAAACTAGAATGAGAGCTATTTATTAAAACTATTATTGTAAACTAATACTTTAAGTGGGATCCCTTGGTTGTTTTAATCATAGGGTGGACATGAATATGAATGAGATTGGGTGAAAATATATAGAAGCAGCCTCGTATGGGCCAATAGGACTTCTGCAGGTACCTTTATTCTTATGTTCTGCTCACCTGCTATGCTGCCAGATGTACGATTCTGCTTAAATTGCAGTACGACATTTGGGTTTCTGTTTTACTTTTGCACTTATTACCGAATAATAATTACAGTTGTGGATGATTAAAATGTATATTCTTAAACCTCTGATTAGGTTAGGTGGGGATGGTTAGTCTAGCCATTTTGAATAATAATATCAAATTCACATGACAGTAGGACGCTAAAGGCCGCATTGGTCATCTGGTGACGTCACACATAGTTAGAAAAGTCAGGTGCTGTGATACCTTGACACTTATATGCTAATGGCCAGCAATACCTTATCCCTATACCTGAGGTCGCTTTTCGTGAAGTCGCCAAACATCAACAACTGGTCTGTAGAATGTATTTGTTTGTTATAAATAATAAGTTAGGCTAGGTTAGGTTAGGTTAGGATGGTTTAATAGGGTTTATGAATAACATAAAAATAGGAGCAATGAGTGAAAATACGAGCTATTGTAGCTGAATATCGACTCTGGTGAAGCACAGAGTATAGGTGAGGTATTAAGCCCGATTAAGAGTTCACACTTATGTGTGAACCTCCAATAGGACCCGCATTAGCACGTTGGCTGGAAGCTCATTGGGGGCTTACAGCGCATTGGGAATGATGACGTCAGAAAAGAAGGTGACTGCAGAAGGCTTGCTTTTACTGAATGAGAATTTTGATTTGTTATATGCTACAGTAAGGTGTAGGGAGGCATGTTTTTTGAGCGAATGTGAGATGTGCATATGTATTTATGCACGTGCATATACATTTATGTGTTTATGCAGTAATATTGGATTAGTACTGAAATCACATTGAAGTCACCACGCCTGGCAGGGACTATTAGTTTATGAAGCAATATTGGATTACTACTGAAATTGCATAGAAGTCACCATGCCTGGCAGGGGTCTGTTTTCATGCAAATGGATGATAGTGGGTTTTCATTTTTATTTGCCCTATGATCAATAAACGAGCCTTGAAGAACGATGGACAAAGCTTAAATTACATTCTCTAGAAAGGCGAAGAAATAGATGTGACATGATAGAGCTGAGACTGAATGGACATGACAAAGGGGGATATTAATAGCCGATTAAAAGCATCAACACGAGACAGAACACGAAAGAATGGGTATAAATTGGATAAGTTTTACATTTAGAAAAAAGACCTGGGTAAATACTGGTTCAGTTACAGGGATGAATGTTGAGATACATGGTAATTCATGCTCTGTGTTGCATCCCCCTTTGATACATGTAATGGGCGATGGTTGGAAGTAAATATGAAATTTAAAATAGACTGGGGATGATGGTATTTTGCATTAGGTTTCAGGACCACTGTTGTAACGAAAAACACACGACTCATAGACCGGCATTTTAATCCCCTTCAACGGGTCTGTACAAGGGTCACTGGGGTAACGAAATTTGGGTATGCCAGGGACCGGCATTTTAATCCTACCCCCAGGCAAATTGAAGACTGGCCACCCGATGATGTCATTAACCACTGGTGATGCCTGTGCAAGGGTCGCTGAGGTAACACAAAACACACGAGACGGACCGTGTCCCCTGAAAAAAGCTAAGTGCTCTTCACTGGGGTAACGAAAAATGAACGAGACGTAGACCGTGCGTCGCCATTTGTAACGAAAAGCACACGACACGTTGACCATGTGTCAGTGTCTCACTGGGGTAACGTAAAAGGTACGAGACGTGGACCGTGCATCACCATTTGTAACGAAAAACACACGACACGTAGACCGTGCGCGGAAAAGACCAAAACGCACTTTGTCTGTGGTTATCATGTCTCCCCTTAATCTTCTGTTTTCCAGGGTTGTGAGGTTCAGCTCCCTTAGCCTTTCCTCGTAACTCATTCTTCTCAGTTCCGGGACCTGTCTGGTGGCATACCTCTGAATCTTCTCTAACTTCGTCTTGTGTTTAACTAGGTATGGACTCCAGGCTGGAGCAGCATACTCCAGGATTGGTCTTACATAAGTGGTATACAGGGTCCTGAACGATTTCTTAGACAAGTTTCTAAAGGCAGTTCTTATATTGGCCAGTCTAGCATATGCCGCTGATAATATCCTCTTGATGTGGGCCTCTGGGGACAGGTTTGGTGTGATATCGACCCCCAGATCTTTCTCTCTATTTGACTCTTGTAGGATTTCACCTCCCAGATGGTACCTTGTGTTCAGCCTTCTGCTCTCTTCGCCTAATTTCATTACTTTATACTTTCCTGAGTTGAACTTTAGCAGCCATTTTCTAGAACATTCCTCCAGTTTGTCCAGGTCGTCCTGTAGTCTCTGTCTATCTTCATCTGTTTTGATTCTTCTCACAATTTTTGCATCGTCAGCAAACATTGAGAGGAATGAGTCTATACCCTCTGGAAGGTCGTTTACATATACCAGAAACAGGATGGGTCCGAGTACAGAGCCTTGTGGAACCCCGCTGGTGACATATCGCGACTCTGATCCCTCCCCCTCACCGGTACTCGCTGTTTCGTATTGCTTAGATACTCCCTTATCCACTGAAACACCATACATTTTACTCCTGCCTGCTGCTCCAACTTTTGTAACAGCCTTTTATGAGGTACTGTGTCAAAGGCTTTCTGACAGTCCAAGAAAATGCTGTCTGCCCACGCTTCTCTTTCCTGCCAAATTTGTGTTGCTTGGTCATAGAATTCTATTAGGCCTGTGAGGCACGATTTACCATCTCGGAACCCATGCTGGTGGTGTGTTACAAAGCTGTTTCCCTCCAGATGCTCTACGGGCCTTTTCCTCACAATCTTCTCCATCACTTTGCATGGTATACAAGTTAGGGAAACTGACCTGTAGTTCAGAACTTCTTGCCTGTCACCCTTTTGTAAATTGAGACTACATTAGCTGTCTTCCAGCTTTCCGTAAGGTCTCCCGTTTCCAGTGACCTGTTATACACCATAGAGAGTGGCACACTTAGTGCTTCTGCGCCTTATTTTAGAATCCAGATTCTAAAAGTGAGATTCTGTCGGGCCCATCAGCCTTTGACACATTCAGCTCCAACAGATTCCTTTTGACCTCATCACTGGTGAGGTAAATTTCCTCCAAGGTTGTTCGGTTTGCCTCCTCATTTAGTGCTGGACCTCTCCTTGTTCTATTGTGAAGACCTTCTGGAATCTCTTGTTGAGTTCTTCACACACCTCTTTCTCGTTCTCTGTGCATCTGTTCTCCTCTTTTCTCAATTTCATCACTTGTTCCTTCACTGCTGTTTTCCTCCTGATGTGGCTGTGGAACAGTTCTGGTTGGGTCTTGGCTTTACTCGCGATGTTGTTTTCGTACTGTCTCTCTGCTTCTCTCCTCACTCTGATGTACTTATTTCTGGCCCTCTGGTGTGCTGAGGAGTGTGTAGTGAGAGTGTGCTGAGATTAGTGTGCAGTAGGAGTGTGCTGAGGTTAGTGTGTGGTGAGAGTTTGCTGAGGTTATGTGTAGTAGTAGTGTGCTGAGGTTAGTGTGTGTAGTGAGAGTGTGCTGAGGTTAGTGTGTAGTAGTAGTGTGCTGAGGTTAGTGTGTGGTGAGAGTGTGCTGAGGTTAGTGTGTGTAGTGAGTGTGTGCTGAGGTTAGTGTGTGTAGTGAGAGTGTGCTGAGGTTAGTGTGGAGTAGTAGTGTGCTGAGGTTAGTGTGTGTAGTGAGAGTGTGCTGAGGTTAGTGTGGAGTGAGAGTGTGCTGAGGTTAGTGTGTAGTGGAAGTGTGCTGAGGTTAGCGTGTAGTAGGAGTTTGCTGAGGTTAGTGTGTAGTGAGAGTGTGCTGAGGTTAGTGTGTGGTGAGAGTGTGCTGAGGTTAGTGTGTAGTGAGTGTGCAGAGGTTAGTGTGTGTGGTGAGAGTGTGCTGAGGTTAATGTGTAGTGAATGGGCTGAGGTTAGTGTGTGATGAGAGTGTGCTGAGGTTAATGTGTAGTGAATGGGCTGAGGTTAGTGTGTGATGAGAGTGTGCGGCGAGAGTGTGCTGAGGTTACTGTGTGGTGAGTGTGCTGAGGTTACTGTGTGGTGAGAGTGTGCTGAGGTTACTGTGTGGTGAGAGTGTGCTGAGGTTACTGTGTGGTGAGAGTGTGCTGAGGTTAGTGTGTGGTGAGAGTGTGCTGAGGTTAGTGTGTGGTGAGAGTGTGCTGAGGTTAGTGTGTGGTGAGAGTGTGCTGAGGTTACTGTGTGGTGAGAGTGTGCTGAGGTTACTGTGTGGTGAGAGTGTGCTGAGGTTACTGTGTGGTGAGTGTGCTGAGGTTAGTGTGTGGTGAGAGTGTGCTGAGGTTAGTGTGTGGTGAGAGTGTGCTGAGGTTAGTGTGTGGTGAGAGTGTGCTGAGGTTACTGTGTGGTGAGAGTGTGCTGAGGTTAGTGTGTAGTGAATGGGCTGAGGTTAGTGTGTGGTGAGAGTGTGCTGAGGTTAGTGTGTGGTGAGAGTGTGCTGAGGTTAGTGTGTGGTGAGAGTGTGCTGAGGTTAGTGAGTCTGCCTTTTCATTACCATCTATGCCAATGTGACTTGGTATACATTTTAGGGTGATTGATAGGGTGAGCCCCTAGCAGCCCCCCTTGCTTGTGGAGATACACCCCACCCTCCGTGACAGTCTAGGAAAATACGGATTCCTGGTTTGTTATTGATGTGATCCAGGGGAAAGGTAAGGCATTCTGTAGTTCACACACCTTCCTCAAAGCAAACATATTTTCATACAGTGAATTGGCTTTCCAGTCAATTCGATTAAGTGACATTCTTTCCGCAGTTTTGGCCAGATAGCTTGTTAATGAGATGGGTCTTGGATTTCCTGGGTCTTTGGGTTTTAGAATGGGAACTATAATTGCACTGTTCCAAGAGAGTGGTCGAGTTCTTGTCACCCATACTCTGTTGATGAGATTCAAGAAGGGTTCTTAGCCTTTTTCTCCTAGCTTCGCCATCATGTTTTAAGTGATTTTGTCCTCACCTGGAACTATGTTTTTAGTTTTCTTTGTAGCTTCTGAGTTCTTTCAGATTGAAAGGTTGGTCTAGTTCGTCAGGTAAGGCTAAAGCATCGTCTATTTTTTTCCATCTTGCTGCCTGAAGTCTTTGTTGGTGAGTCAGAGTTGCTTGAGGAAGTTGAGTGGAACTGGCTCTTGAAGCAAATAAATCTGCTTTCTGCTGCTTGTTCTGGATGAACATGATGGGGCGGAGGAGGAGGCGATTTTGCTTTTGCCCTGTTGATCTGCATCCAGATGTCACCCAAGGATGTATGCTGATTTAGCTTGGCACACCACTCGAGCCATTTTTTTTCTCTGATTTTTGCTGTTTCTTCGTGCACATGATCTCGGACAGCTCTAAGAAGTCCTAGATTAGCTTCGGTTCTATCTCTTCTGAAATTCTGTCATGCACAATTTAGTCTGTTATGTAGTTCTTTGATCCTATCACAGTAATACCAATGGCTCTAATGTTGTTGAGTAATTGTTTTCCTTTTGGGAATGGCGTGATTTGCTGCTCTATGTATTGCATTTACTAAATATTTTTTAATTTCTTCGGTGTTGTCAGGAGGGGTGTAGTTTTGGTACCAAGTTTCGAGAGATTCCTGAAATTTCGTCCAGTCTACTTTGATAAAATCCCATCCAGGCTTGGGAGCTGGAGGTCTGGGAGGTTAATACCTGTTTGCAACTGTTTTTGTAGCAGAGTGGTCACTAGACAGAACATGGTCAACTGAGCAATGACACAACTCATAAATAATGTTGGAGACAAACGTGAGGTCCAGCTCCACCCCCCCACCTCACCAATATGGGTTGGTTCCGTCGAGTTAAGCAAACTGACATCAGGCACGTCATCCAAAAGGTGTTCAATATGTCTTCCGTTGGCGATAGTTCTTGGTGAATCAAGGGATAATTTACTATGAGCGTTGAAGTCACCCGAGATGATAGAAGGTGCACTGACTGCTATTTCAAAGATTGCAGAGAGATCCATGTCGCGTTCTCTCTGGCTCCTGTATACATTGAAGATGGACAGCATTGAGTTCCTTATATTGAGATTAACTCCTATAATTACGACGCTCTCACCACAGTTAATCAGATATGTGATTGCCGTGGCATTGATATGATTTCTTACTAGTACTGAAGTGCCTCTTGTGCAATTGGGCAATGGAAACCTTGATATCCTGGGATATTGATACTTCTTTGACAGATTGACACTGACAACATCACTTCGCAGGCAGAAGCTGCAGACAGATCTGCCTAGAGATGCAAAGTGCAGAAGGGATTCCACCAATTCAAGAGTGAACTGAAGAGGCAGGCGAAGGAAAAGAGACTTCAGAGGAAGCAGATGATGAATCACAATAACGTGGCTGACGAATGTTGACCAAACCACACACGAGAAAATGAAGAGACGACGATGTTTCGGTCCCTCCTGGACCATTATCAAGTCAATTGAGACTTCCTTAGAAGTCTCGACCACTGAAGGACACAATTGCTTCGACGTTTATCTGCACCCGCTGCGATCGGGACTACCGTTCTCGGGACGGACTTCACAGCCACAGCAGACATTGCACCCAACCTGACATCCAGGGCACAACTTCACAACCCCACGCGATTGAGGAATGCCTACTACTATATAGTTGCACTCAACCACAAGCTTTAATTTTTTAATATACTTACCAATATAATGGAAAACAAGCATTGTTCAGATTTATTTCGAAAAAAGAGAAGAAATGAAAAAAAAAATCCTTTACATGAGGCTGACCATCTTGAACTCTAATAGTTTCAATCATCTTCCCCCACTCTGTCTATGACTTAATGCTCCCATGCTTATTTTTCTGTAGATCTGAGTTTTTCTGTAATGACTTATTGGTGTTTCAAAACACGAATAAATCACTGCAAGATATGTCTGTGAAGATGTACTGTCCAGTCACAATACCCTTCATTGTATCAACATTCAACTTGTTCCTGTTCTTTGTAACTGACTATGCATCATCGAAAACAAACTCGCTCTACATTTGCCTTGTGGGATGCTACAGCAAAGAGAAATTTTGCATTTCTTAAAAGTTCTGAGTGGCATTCAATATTGTTTGATTTTTTCAAAGTATCTGGTCCATTTTTTATCTGCTGGCAATTTACTGAATTCTTCATCATTCTTGTAATTTTCTAAAAACTGCTTAAAGTTACTAACTTGATCAAAACACATCACATCATCAACCTCTTACCCCCCCCCCTCTTTATCTATCAAATATTTGACGTAAGGCAAGGCATCATTCTAATTTGGTATTTCATTTAAAGTCCTCCACTTCAAACAAGAAACCTCTTCCATTAGTTTCATCCACTTACCCAAATACTGTAAGCATCTGTTGTAGAGATTAACAACTTCAGCACAAAATTTGTTACACCATTCTTCATATCCTTCTGTGTACTTCTGAGCAACCAGTCCTTTACCTTTTAAGGACATGACTTTCCGATTCTTTCTTGAAACACTTTATGAACAGACTCCATACTTGTCAAACTTCTCCAACAGAATTCCTATTCCTTTGTGACGGAAACGTGTTGGAAATGGTGGTCGGCAGTCTTCCAACTAGCAGGTGTCAGTGCTGGGCCACATATACTAATTTAAATAAAAAAAAGAAAAAAAAAGAGTGACTGCTTGTCTGATAATCTGTGGTAAGGCAAGAAACACGAAAACACAAAATATAACAAAATACTTTACTTTAATATAGAAAACACAAAATAAAATAAAGACGATACCTTGGCATATATATAATATAATGCAAAAGAAAAATATATAAAATTATAACAAAGTGAAAAGGGGGAACTTGTTACGTTAACAAAATAAAATGGTGCTGG
>WNGS01002379.1:43853-56010 GCA_020271785.1 Procambarus virginalis
AAATGTATGAATTAAAAATAGTCAAGTTGCCTGTTTTATAGCATGAATTTCTGCACAATTTTCCATTACATCTATCGCCCAGTTTACAATGAACATAGTTTACATTTGTCCTCATTCTCTCAAAACATTAAAATTCCTCCCTAACACCAATGCGTAACATGTGTTGCATTTATAACACAGTTTCTTCCCACACTATAATACATCCTTCTTGTTGTGTGTCCCGTGGCTCTTGTTATGTGTCCGTGGCTCTTGTTGTGTGTCTCGTGGCTCTTGTTATGTGTCCCGTGGCTCTTGTTATGTGTCTCTCGTGGCTCTTGTTGTGTGTCCCGTGGCTCTTGTTATGTGTCTCATGGCTCTTATTATGTGTCTCTCGTGGCTCTTGTTGTGTGTCTCGTGGCTCTTGTTATGTGTCCCGTGGCTCTTGTTATGTGTCTCTCGTGGCTCTTATTATGTGTCTCGTGGCTCTTGTTATGTGTCTCGTGGCTCTTGTTATGTGTCTCGTGGCTCTTGTTGTGTGTCTCGTGGCTCTTGTTATGTGTCCCGTGGCTCTTGTTATGTGTCTCTCGTGGCTCTTGTTATGTGTCTCGTGGCTCTTGTTATGTGTCTCTCGTGGCTCTTGTTGTGTGTCTCGTGGCTCTTGTTATGTGTCCCGTGGCTCTTGGTATGTGTCTCTCGTGGCTCTTGTTATGTGTCTCGTGGCTCTTATTGTGTGTCTCGTGGCTCTTGTTGTGTGTCCCGTGGCTCTTGTTGTGTGTCCCGTGGCTCTTGTTATGTGTCCCGTGGCTCTTGTTATGTGTCTCGTGGCTCTTGTTATGTGTCTCGTGGCTCTTGTTGTGTGTCCCGTGGCTCTTGTTGTGTGTCCCGTGGCTCTTGTTGTGTGTCCCGTGGCTCTTGTTGTGTGTCCCGTGGCTCTTGTTGTGTGTCCCGTGGCTCTTGTTGTGTGTCCCGTGGCTCTTGTTGTGTGTCCCGTGGCTCTTGTTGTGTGTCTCGTGGCTCTTGTTGTGTGTCCCGTGGCTCTTGTTGTGTGTCTCGTGGCTCTTGTTGTGTGTCTCGTGGCTCTTGTTGTGTGTCCCGTGGCTCTTGTTGTGTGTCCCGTGGCTCTTGTTGTGTGTCTCGTGGCTCTTGTTGTGTGTCCCGTGGCTCTTGTTGTGTGTCTCGTGGCTCTTGTTGTGTGTCCCGTGGCTCTTGTTGTGTGTCTCGTGGCTCTTGTTGTGTGTCTCGTGGCTCTTGTTGTGTGTCCCGTGGCTCTTGTTGTGTGTCTCGTGGCTCTTGTTGTGTGTCCCGTGGCTCTTGTTGTGTGTCTCGTGGCTCTTGTTGTGTGTCCCGTGGCTCTTGTTGTGTGTCCCGTGGCTCTTGTTGTGTGTCCCGTGGCTCTTGTTGTGTGTCCCGTGGCTCTTGTTGTGTGTCTCGTGGCTCTTGTTATGTGTCCCGTGGCTCTTGTTGTGTGTCTCGTGGCTCTTGTTGTGTGTCCGTGGCTCTTGTTGTGTGTCCCGTGGCTCTTGTTGTGAGTCCCGTGGCTCTTGTTGTGTGTCTCGTGGCTCTTGTTGTGTGTCTCGTGGCTCTTGTTATGTGTCTCGTGGCTCTTGTTATGTGTCTCGTGGCTCTTGTTATGTGTCCCGTGGCTCTTGTTGTGTGTCCCGTGGCTCTTGTTGTGTGTCTCGTGGCTCTTGTTGTGTGTCCCGTGGCTCTTGTTATGTGTCCCGTGGCTCTTGTTATGTGTCTCTCGTGGCTCTTGTTGTGTGTCCCGTGGCTCTTGTTATGTGTCTCGTGACTCTTGTTATGTGTCCCGTGGCTCTTGTTGTGTGTCTCGTGGCTCTTGTTATGTGTCCCGTGGCTCTTGTTATGTGTCTCGTGGCTCTTGTTATGTGTCTCTCGTGGCTCTTGTTATGTGTCTCGTGGCTCTTGTTATGTGTCTCGTGGCTCTTGTTATGTGTCTCGTGGCTCTTGTTATGTGTCTTGTGGCTCTTGTTGTGTGTCCCGTGGCTCTTGTTATGTGTCCCGTGGCTCTTGTTATGTGTCCCGTGGCTCTTGTTATGTGCCCTCGTGGCTCTTGTTATGTGTCTCGTGGCTCTTGTTATGTGTCTCTCGTAGCTCTTGTTATGTGTCTCTCGTGGCTCTTGTTATGTGTCTCTCGTGGCTCTTGTTATGTGTCTCTCGTGGCTCTTGTTGTGTGTCTCGTGGCTCTTGTTATGTGTCTCGTGGCTCTTGTTATGTGTCCCGTGGCTCTTGTTATGTGTCCCGTGGCTCTTGTTATGTGTCTCGTGGCTCTTGTTATGTGTCTCGTGGCTCTTGTTATGTGTCTCGTGGCTCTTGTTATGTGTCTCTCGTGGCTCTTGTTATGTGTCTCTCGTGGCTCTTGTTATGTGTCTCGTGGCTCTTGTTATGTGTCTCGTGGCTCTTGTTATGTGTCTCGTGGCTCTTGTTGTGTGTCCCGTGGCTCTTGTTATGTGTCTCGTGGCTCTTGTTGTGTGTCTCGTGGCTCTTGTTATGTGTCCCGTGGCTCTTGTTATGTGTCTCTCGTGGCTCTTGTTGTGTGTCCCGTGGCTCTTGTTATGTGTCCCGTGGCTCTTGTTGTGTGTCTCGTGGCTCTTGTTATGTGTCCCGTGGCTCTTGTTATGTGTCTCTCGTGGCTCTTGTTGTGTGTCCCGTGGCTCTTGTTATGTGTCTCATGGCTCTTATTATGTGTCTCTCGTGGCTCTTGTTGTGTGTCTCGTGGCTCTTGTTATGTGTCCCGTGGCTCTTGTTATGTGTCTCTCGTGGCTCTTATTATGTGTCTCGTGGCTCTTGTTATGTGTCTCGTGGCTCTTGTTATGTGTCTCGTGGCTCTGTTGTGTGTCTCGTGGCTCTTGTTATGTGTCCCGTGGCTCTTGTTATGTGTCTCTCGTGGCTCTTGTTATGTGTCTCGTGGCTCTTGTTATGTGTCTCTCGTGGCTCTTGTTGTGTGTCTCGTGGCTCTTGTTATGTGTCCCGTGGCTCTTGGTATGTGTCTCTCGTGGCTCTTGTTATGTGTCTCGTGGCTCTTGTTGTGTGTCTCGTGGCTCTTGTTGTGTGTCCCGTGGCTCTTGTTGTGTGTCCCGTGGCTCTTGTTATGTGTCCCGTGGCTCTTGTTATGTGTCTCGTGGCTCTTGTTATGTGTCTCGTGGCTCTTGTTGTGTGTCCCGTGGCTCTTGTTGTGTGTCCCGTGGCTCTTGTTGTGTGTCCCGTGGCTCTTGTTGTGTGTCCCGTGGCTCTTGTTGTGTGTCCCGTGGCTCTTGTTGTGTGTCCCGTGGCTCTTGTTGTGTGTCCGGTAGAAGTTATACACTTCTCTGCTGCCTCTGGCGAGTATGTATGGAGTGCGACGGGTGGCAGGGTTCGACTCCCTCACACAGTGTTCGTGGCCTCTGATCAACACTTCCCGCTCAAGGCGCGGCTCTCCCGCTTGAGCGCGTGGCCAATACATCACCCCTGGTCTGGGGCAGCGGTCAATATATTATTACTCAAAGAATAGTGCTTGTTGGTAATGGTCAATACATTATTACTCTGTAATAATGATAATGTTCAATAGATTAATGGTCTTCGCGAAGAAGACAATAATACGAGATTATTGATGTATGTGAAGCGCTATATACATTGTGTCCCCCCCCCCCCAACTCCTCGCCCTGACTATTCCCCGCTCTGGTCAGTACTGTGTAGTAGTATTTCCCTGCCTCTCTCCCACCCTATTTACAGTATTTCCCTTCCTTTCCCCTCGCCACATTCACCCCCAACGGTTCAGTTTTCCCCCGCCACTTCCGTCCTCCGGTCAACACAGCGTCCAGCTTTCCCCCGCCACTTCTAGTCCTTCGAACCCAATCTGCGCGTGCGTGGATAATAATTCATTAAGTGCAGTTATACACACTTTCTACATGTGGCTCTGTGTCTCTCCTGTGTGAGTTACTGCCAGATTAGCCAGGTGTGTGATTAGCCAGGTGTGTGATTAGCCAGGTGTGTGATTAGCCAGGTGTGTGATTAGCCAGATGTGTGATTAGGATGAGACATACACCTCAACGTCTAATGATTAGACGTTGAGATGTAAGTCTGGTCCTAATCACACACTCGGACTTTGTTAAAGTACTCAGGAGAGGGTAAAAGACTTTCCATTCTCATAAATAAAGACTCAGTCCATTCCATCCACCCGCCAAACCCGCTGTTTATGAATGAAAAACGGTTTACACACGTTATTATTATTATTAGCATCTTTATTGACAAAAATTATTAAAATTTTGCCTAATCTGAGGATTTTGATAAAGCCTTATTAAAGTGAGGATAATGCTGGTATTCACTGTCACGCAGGACAGAGGGTCATACAAAAGACAATAGGTCTAAACTGTAGGCTGAAGTACATATATATCATGGTTACAATCAATGTGTTAATGTATGGATATGTGAAAACAACTTTCTATTGTGCACTGCCACACAAGGGTAGGGATGGGTTCATAGGTGATGCAGCTTAGAAGTAATATAAGTAAAAATTGTTCTTCATTCTTTAAAATGGACAAGCAAATTTTGGATAAATTGTTAGGATGTCGTCCAGAAGACCTGAGTCAATGACATAGTTACACAGTTGGTGGTACAAGAGGCCAGGAGGCCTAAAGTCCTTTACGGTTTCATATTCAACAATATAGTGTTCTAGTGAATGCATTAAAGGTTTATCACAGAGTTTACAATCTGAGTATTCTGGTAGTGGCTCAGCCACACTAACCTGCCAGATGTGTCTATAGCCAAGCACGACTCACAACTGATGACGTTCGAACACTTCCGGAACAAGTGCTTCACTGACGACTTGTGTTCGAACCCCAACGCTGTAAATGCTTCACCCACGTACTACAAATACAAATAATCGCCAACAGTACAGTGAAGGACACTGTAGAGGACCTACAGTGATGGTACAGTGAAGGACACTGTAGAGGACCTACAGTGATGGTACAGTGAACGACACTGTAGAGGACCTACAGTGGTGGTATAGTGAACGACACTGTAGAGGACCTACAGTGATGGTACAGTGAACGACACTGTAGAGGACCTACAGTGGGGGTATAGTGAGCGACACTGTAGAGGACCTACAGTGGGGGTATAGTGAACGACACTGTAGAGGACCTACAGTGGGGGGTATAGTGAACGACACTGTAGAGGACCTACAGTGGTGGTATAGTGAACGACACTGTAGAGGACCTACAGTGGTGGTATAGTGAACGACACTGTAGAGGACCTACAGTGATGGCAGTGAACGACACTGTAGAGGACCTACAGTGGAGGTATAGTGAACGACACTGTAGAGGACCTACAGTGATGGTACAGTGAACGACACTGTAGAGGACCTACAGTGGTGGTATAGTGAACGACACTGTAGAGGACCTACAGTGATGGTACAGTGAACGACACTGTAGAGGACCTACAGTGGTGGTATAGTGAACGACACTGTAGAGGACCTACAGTGATGGTACAGTGAACGACACTGTAGAGGACCTACAGTGATGGTACAGTGAACGACACTGTAGAGGACCTACAGTGGTGGTATAGTGAACGACACTGTAGAGGACCTACAGTGATGGTACAGTGAACGACACTGTAGAGGACCAACAGTGATGGTAGTGAACGACACTGTAGAGGACCTACAGTGATGGTACAGTGAACGACACTGTAGAGGACCTACAGTGATGGTAGTGAACGACACTGTAGAGGACCTACAGTGATGGTACAGTGAACGACACTGTAGAGGACCTACAGTGGAGGGTATAGTGAACGACACTGTAGAGGACCTACAGTGGTGGTATAGTGAACAACACTGTAGAGGACCTACAGTGATGGTACAGTGAACGATACTGTAGAGGACCTACAGTGGAGGTATAGTGAACGACACTGTAGAGGACCTACAGTGATGGTACAGTGAACGACACTGTAGAGGATCTACAGTGATGGTACAGTGAACGACACTGTAGAGGATCTACAGTGATGGTACAGTGAACGACACTGTAGAGGACCTACAGTGGAGGTATAGTGAACGACACTGTAGAGGATCTACAGTGATGGTAGTGAACGATACTGTAGAGGACCTACAGTGGAGGTATAGTGAACGACACTGTAGAGGACCTACAGTGATAGTACAGTGAACGACACTGTAGAGGATCTACAGTGATGGTAGTGAACGATACTGTAGAGGACCTACAGTGATGGTACAGTGAACGACCCTGTAGAGAACGGATGGTNACACACTCAAACACCCACACTCAAACACCCACACTCAAACACCCACACTCAAACAACCCACACACTCAAACACCCACACTCAAACACCCACACTCAAACACCCACACTCAAACGCGCGCCACACACACACTTGCTTAATTGAGTTACCACAATCAGATAATGGAAATCTAAGGCGATAGGACTGGGAGACAGTATGTTTCCCGTTTGTCAGAAGTCATCTGAACTTAGTCCTCTCAAGCTAGAGAAGAAGGCTGCCTCGAACTGCGGCCCCGCAGCGTGTGAGGCTGAAGTAGGTGGGTGTATATGGAGGACTGCAGGAGTGGACATAGGGGGTACCTACCAGGAAGTGACCAGAGGATGTTAGTGAGAGCGGAGGAATGGTAGTGGAGATGACGAGAGGAGTTCCGCAAGGGTCCATGCTAGAGTACATCCTGATTCATCGTTGAAATAGACGCCATATCAATGAGAATAATCAGAACAGAGCGGTAAAGGGATGGAGATCTGTGATAACCTGTGAAATAATCTTGACACACATTAATGCTGGTTATACAAATGGCTGCAAGATTTAAACCCAGCCAAATGTAAAGTTATGAAGATAGGAGCTGGTGTAAGAATTCTCCAGCAATGCTGGATGAAACGGTGACAGATTCTTACCTCAGAGAAGGACAAAATGTTGGGAGATGATATTTAACCTCACATCTAATGCCAGGAGAACGTGCTATGAGAATGCCGTCAGTGGAAGGTGCTAGACTCGTCAACATAGATCAAACTTTAGAAATTTGGACAAACTTAACTTTATCCAATAAGGGAAACTGATATAAACATTAGCCTCGCTTTGAATATGCAGCCCAACATGCAACCCTCGGTTGAAAAAGCACATTGCAAACCTAGAAAAGGTCCAAAGAAATAAAACATTGAAAAAGACTGACTGAACCTCACCTCATTAGAGAAGGGAGAGGAATGCAGGTGACATGATAACGACATAAGAGATTCCAACTGGAATGTACAAAGTAGACGAGCTTGCATTGTTCAAAGCTAGGAAGAGCAGAACGAGGGGCATAAACATCAACTAGAGACATATGCAAGTCATAAAGATAACAAGAAAGGCTCCTTCAGTGCTGGTGTAGTCAATAAATAACACGTAGATAGATCAAGAAGTGGTTGAAGCAATAATAAAATTTAAATGTTCATGTCATTGTCCAAACCGCTTTCCCCAAGCCCACTCCGCTTTCCCAACAGCTCCTCGCAGCACCCAGCACCACGTCCACCCAGCACCCCCTAGCACCACGTCCACCCAGCTCCCCCAGCACCCCGCCAACGGCTCCATGCCCTTCTTGCATAAACTTACCGCCACCATGGTGTCCTCAGTGCCCACATCCCTACCCGCATGAGCGCACAGTGTAATCATTTTTGCTTTAGTTTGGGGTGTAATGTCTAAGATAAATAGTTTATTCCCCCCGAGCCTTAAAAGAGTCCAGCCCTTTGTACCTGGTTTTATTAATGGCTTGAGAAAGTTATAGCCTTGAATTATACGTTGGTGTCCGTGCGGTAAACGATGATCTACATTATACATATTGTGATATAATTCAAGTTGGGTTACTGTCAGAATTTGCATTTGATTCACATTATATATTCACTTATTCCCGTTTATCTTGTACTTGATTTGTCTTTATTTAGTTTGAAAATTATGTAAACGAATGAAAAATAAAAGATAAATGAGGAGAAAGAACAAGCTATGAAAAAGTAAATAATGCTAAGACAATTTTAAAATTAAATAATATTAACCTAAATCTAAAACAAAAGTAAGCGTAGTGAAAGATAACCATAGTAAATATATATATATATATATACATACTCGACAATGGTGTGGGAGATAGCACTTGATTCACTTTAACCATTGAGAATCGAACTCTGGCCTGCAAAAACACGAGACGGCCGTCCTGCCAGCCAGACCATAACAGGGAAAGCCTAACATATAATTACCCCGTGTTATTATAGACATTATCCTAACTGATATAGCCTAATTACCCATACGAGGCGGCTGCTATCCACGTGACGGATATATCCACCCAAACTCATTCACATATATGTCTAACCTACGCATGAAACAGTACAGTGATCACGTGATCGTCACCCCGGTAATTTATTCCATAAATCAACAATTGTATTTCCATACCAGTATTTACCCAGGTCTTTTTTTTACGAATGAATACTTATCCAATTCATATCATAGTTTTCTGATCAATGTTGTGTTGATATGTTAAGAACTTTATTTACTCTCTCATATACACAGTACACATGTACACAATACGTGCCTCTGTAGCAAATGAGAGTAGTGCACAGCACCATCAGGTCAAAGGTCACCCACCCATAACAAACCCAATCTTTATGGTCAATAACATGCTAAATAGCTCCTAGGACCAGCTGGGAGCTTCACGTGCCTAGCCAGGGCCAGCTGGGAGCCACACAGACCTCGTGTGGGCCAGCTGGGAGCCACACAGGCCTCGTGTGGGCCAGCTGGGAGCCACACAGGCCTCGCGAGGGCCAGCTGGGAGCCACACAGGCCTCGTGAGGGCCAGCTGGGAGCCACATAGACCTCGCGTGGGCCAGCTGGGAGCCACACAGGCCTCGTGTGGGCCAGCTGGGAGCCACACAGGCCTCGTGAGGGCCAGCTGGGAGCCACACAGACCTCGTGAGGGCCAGCTGGGAGCCACACAGGCCTCGTGTGGGCCAGCTGGGAGCCACACAGGCCTCGTGAGGGCCAGCTGGGAGCCAGACAGACCTCGTGAGGGCCAGCTGGGAGCCACACAGACCTCGTGAGGGCCAGCTAGGAGCCACACAGACCTCGTGAGGGCCAGCTGGGAGCCACACAGACCTCGTGAGGGCCAGCTGGGAGCCAGACAGACCTCGTGAGGGCCAGCTGTGAGCCACACAGACCTCGTGAGGGCCAGCTGGGAGCCAGACAGACCTCGTGAGGGCCAGCTGGGAGCCAGACAGACCTCGTGAGGGCCAGCTGGGAGCCACACAGACCTCGTGAGGGCCAGCTGGGAGCCAGACAGACCTCGTGAGGGCCAGCTGGGAGCCACACTCGCATCCCATCGAGGTCGAGGTCATCCTTGCACGAAGTCAGGTCACGACTCAGTTGGGCCAATCACTCACAACTAATCAGAGCCAATCATCAAGGTCATATGCAAGCAATATGTGATTGTAAACCTCTGTACTGTGTCTACACACCTGTACTGTGTCTACAACCTGTACTGTGCCTTCACACACCTGTACTACATCTGCACACCTCACACATACACATATATAAAAAAAAACGTAGAGTAAGATAAAAAAAACACCAGCCAGTCCTGTTTCGATCCTGTTTGGATACAGCAAACATGAAATTAACTACACAACTGCCCAATTAAATTATAAACAATCGAATATAAACAACAATAATTAAGAAATCAATTTACTTTAGTGTACCCGGGTGATGTGGCCAGCATGGTACACTGTACCACCAGGTACACCACATAATAGTGTACCTGTACCGTGAACAAAGCCACAAGGGCCGTGACGAGGATTCGGACCTGCGTCCGGGAGCATCCCAGTACCCGTGATCACGGTACATCCTGTACCGTGATTTGGTACCAGGGGGGACCTGTGGTGCACTGTACCGTGGTTTGGTACCAGGGGGGGACCTGTGGTGCACTGTACCGTGGTTTGGTACCAGGGGGGGGACCTGTGGTGCACTGTACCGTATTATGCAGACAAGAGGCTGACATCAGAGCATCATCGTATCTTCATCTCACGTCATTTACCTGAAACCCAAAATAAACAGTGTTAGAAAACGGGAATATCTTACATAATACAATTAGCCATAATTAGCTATATTGGGTTGGTGGTTAGTTTTTAATAACTATATTCTTACTACATTAAGGCCAGAACTGAGGAATTTGTTTAAAAGTATCTCTGAATTGAGAAATTTTAAATTGATATAGTTACACAGATCTCAAATGTTTACAGTCAAATCACTATATTAACCGAGAGGAAATATCCAAAATAGTGTACTTAACATATGCAATCTATCCAAATCTTTCTTGGGGCAAAATGGCTCCTGAAAAGTGGCTGAAAAGTGGCACAGTGCCTCCTTGGCCCCTGTGTCATCTTCCCTACCATCAGGGGATGGTGGGGAAGGTTTCTCCCCCACTCCTTTGAATGATTCATATTTTAGCATAAGAATAAATCAATTATATTAGTTACCCTTAAGTAGAATCTCTCATTCCAGGTTTTCTTTGTTGGTATTTGCTTCGCTGTTTGAATATATGAAAGCCGTTCTCGAAGTCTATTTTGTTTGGGGCTCTGACGCCGTGGGAGACGGTGAGACGACCCACATAGTGGTGATTATGGAGGCACGGCACGTCTGATCTGACCCGTGAGGCGCCCTTCATCTGTGTATCTACACCCCCTATTAGGTACCCAGATGACGCCACACCTCTACACCCCCAGCAGGTGTACCCCAGATGACGCCACACCTCTACACCCCCAGCAGGTGTACCCCAGATGACGCCCGAAACGTCCCCTTACCACCTACTATGTCAGGTGTAAGATCTCTCACTAGAATTGTTTTAGTTTTTGTATTTTCACTAGAACAATAATCTGTTTTACTTTTAACTACTACTAGGGGTTCAGGGTTCATATAAAGGTTGTCAAGCGACGTACCTAGCGAAACTGCAAGCAAGAGCTGTTATCCTACCTCAGCTCATCTGAAGCCTGCTCCTAGAAACTCATTTATATCATGTGAATTTACCGTGTAACTATCACATAGGGAACTGTCATATAAGGAAGCTGGTGAAACTACAGTTAATGGGTCAGCTTCCGTCTTTGGCTGGAGACGTAACCTGTTCTTAGACACTCTGACCAGTCGAGGGATTCATCAATTGTTGATGAATCAGAAGACACTGAGCTGAATATTAATGAGTAATGGCAGACCGTTTTAAATTCATAAGCAGGGGGGTTTGGCGTGTGCATGGAATGGACTTTGGGACTGTGTATGAGGACGGGTCGGTTTTAGAATGAAAAACGGTTTACACACGACTCACAACTGATGACGTTCGAACACTTCCGGAACAAGTGCTTCACTGACGACTGGTGTTCGAACCACAACCACGTACTACAAATAATCTCCAACAGAACCTAAACACCTAACCTAACCTATGCCTATATATGCACAATATGCTAATATAATACTATTAATTTATATTTGAGAAAATTCCTGTTATGAATGAGCGGTATGTAAAAATTGACGAAGGCGTCTTGGGGTCGACCCTGGGTGGAATGGTCTTGGCCTTTCTAAAATTAGGCTTAGGACCGTCGCTCTACCGTCCAGCCACTTGGACTGGACGGCAGAGAGTGACGGTCTCGCTTCATGCAGGTCGGCGTTCAATCCCCGACCGTCAAAGTGGTTGGGCACCATTCCTTCCCCCCGTCCCATCCCAAATCCTTATCCTGACTCCTTCCCAGTGCCATATAGTCGTAATGGCTTGGCGCTTTCCCTTGAAAACACAAATTTTGAACACATAGTACTGTAAGTTGGTGAACTAGTCTGAGTTTGGTCGCCGCCTGAACGAGCCTCACCTGAGGATAGGTTGTAGTCGCAGTCCGTTCTCGTGAGCGTCCCAACGTCAAGAAACTGTCGTATTAAGGTGCCCTTATCCTAACCTACCAGAGAACCCAAAACAGAAAACGGGACAATACATCACTTTCGCCAGCCGCTTCCATTTTCTAGTACGACAACTTTGGCTTTAGGTAAACTCATAACAGTTTAATAAGCAATCCCCGTGGCGTAGTGGTAAGACACTCGCCTGGCGTTTCACGATCGCTTTAGCCTGGGTTCGTATCCTGGCCGGGAGGATTGGCTGGGCGCTAATCCTTAACTGTAGCCTCT
>WNGS01002379.1:57010-68378 GCA_020271785.1 Procambarus virginalis
GCGACAGCTAATGTTAAGGGAAAAGATAGGAAGGGAGACATCAACCTGACACCCCTCCCTTTCACACACCTTTCCCCTCACCTCTTCCTCCTCACCTCTCACTCTTCCCGCGGGGCACAACATGTAGCCTTGTTCACCTTCCGTGTTGTCGAAGCCTCAAAACCAGAGCAAATCAGTCGTAACTACACAGCCACGGCGGCAAGAGTGTGCTACACCGGGCTCCAAGGTGCTAATGGGCGAATATTCCGGTTATTTACACATATTCCGGACCATAAGTCAAGATTGTTAGCTCCGCTTACACATCATGATTACCGAATAATAAAACCTGGTGCGACTTTCACACAAGAGTTAGAATGTGCGTGAAATATCTTCCGTCTCTCTCTCTCTCTCTCTCTCTCTCTCTCTCTCTCTCTCTCTTCTCTCTCTCTCTCTCATAAAACCTCACCTTTCACATGACGCAATGCTTCTGGCTTGGCGGGACAATACTGCTTCACCTGAGCCACAGAGTGGTGGCTTGGGATGCTTGCGTCACATAATATACACTTTAGCCTCTAGTGACGCAAACATTCAACTCTAGAAGTCAAATTTTTCTGTCATTTCGTGGTGTGTTTGAAGGGTTAAATACGATTTTTGCTGCACAAACTCATCAATAATGAGCTTATGGAAGAAAACACCACACAGGGCAAACAAACCACACATGCAAACACCATTGTTAATTGCGGGAACAATGAATAATGTTAGTAGGGAGTAAGGGGACATTATTACTATGGGTTATCCATAGATGGCGCCGGGGAACTGGCGCCATCTCCCCGGCGCTTGTTCCTAATTCCGCGAGTTGGAGCTTCACAGCCGCACGAGCATTCACTTAAACGATTAACATTATACCCGTTCGAAGGTGTTGGGTTAGGATAAGAAACTCCTCAAAAACGAAGATTAAAGTCGTTGCTAAGCTTCGGAAAGCGGCGCAAATGCGCTGACAAGGTGATGGACTCAATGGAAATACATAAAACCTAGCATTTAAAACGCCTGCGTTCTATCACACCCCCATGTGCACACAGAACACTGCGTTTACAAATCCTGAATAGCCGGTAACTCCCAGAATCAGGAGAGACGAGATAAACACCCAGGATGCAAAGTGCCCAAATGCTTCCGTGCTCCGTTATTTCTCCTTGTCAACGAGGAAGAGCTTTAATGGAGCATAAAAAAATTAATGATGCACTGTTAACTGTTGAGACTACAACACTCACTTTCGTTCACTTTCACCGTAAACGGGAGGAGGAGTTAAGGGAACAGTGCTTTCTGGGGCTCTATATCTTCAGGAAAGTCTGCGACTTGTAAGAAGTAAATATTTACACGGAAAACATAGGAGAAAGTGTCGCTTTTGGCCATGTGGTTGGTCAGTAGTGTGTAGCGGCCTGACCAACTCTTCTCTCTTATCCGGCTCAGTCTTCTCACTAATCCGGCCTAGTCTTTTCTCTAATCCGGCCTAATCTTCTCTCTAATCCGGTCTAGTCTTCTCTCTAATCCGGCCTAATCTTCTCTAATCCGGCCAAATCTTCTCTCTAATCCGGCCTAATCTTGTCTCTAATCCGGCCAAATCTTCTCTCTAATCCGGCCTAGTCTTCTCTCTAATCCGGTCTAGTCTTCTCTCTAATCCGGCCTAGTCATCTCTCTAATCCGGCCCAGTCTTCTCTAATCTTCTTTCCTTATTCAATCAATTATACATTTTCAATTGTTCATTTCCAGTCATCAATTTATGGTCATTATTTCAAAGACCATAAATTAAAAAATCTAAATTAAAAAAATTGTGTCAGTAACATAGTATTCCATAATGTGGAATATTAAATTACTGATCTTAAATTATTGTATTTTTTATTAATTTTAGATTATGTGCCGCTATGAGAAGTAAGAAAAAGTGCTCTATTATTTGTAAGTGGCCTGACAGCTCAGTGGACAGCGCTCGGGATTCGTAGTCCTGAGGTTCCGGGTTCGATCCCCGGTGGAGGCGGAAATAAATAGGTAGAGTTTCTTTCACCCTGATGCTCCTGTTCACCTAGCAGTAAATAGGTACCTGGGAGTTAGACAGCTGCTACGGGCTGCTTCCTGGGGATGTGTAACAAAAAGGAGGCCTGGTCGAGGACCGGGCCGCGGGGACGCTAAGCCCCGAAATCATCTCAAGATAACCATCAAATGCATTCACGACCAAAAATGGTGTATTAATGAGTTACAAACACGTACATACACTGAAATAAATGTTTAGTTTTTCCTTACAAACACGAGTTACAGAAATTGCTGGACGTTACATGAGGAAGCACTTGTACGAGTGTGTAGTAATGGCTTAGAACAATTACTGTTCAAGGTAATGAACAGTTGTTAATCTCAACTACTGCCAGGGTGCTAAAGGAATGCAAAGACAAGCTTAAGACAAGCTACAATGCTTAAGACAAGCTACATTGCTTAAGGAATGCTTAAGACAAGCTACAATGCTTAAGGAATGCTTAAGACAAGCTACAATGCTTAAGGAATGCTTAAGACAAGCTACATTGCTTAAGACAAGCTACAATGCTTAAGACAAGCTACATTGCTTAAGGAATGCTTAAGACAAGCTACAATGCTTAAGACAAGCTACAATGCTTAAGACAAGCTACATTGCTTAAGGAATGCTTAAGACAAGCTTAGGGAGCCGTTGTCTACCATATTTAATAACTCCCTAGAGTCAGGTAGAGTGCCGGAGTAATGGGAAGATTGTTATTTAACCAACAGATAGACAAAAGGAGATTGATCACTTACGTTAAACCATATGCAAATTAATTTAACGTCTTAAGACAATCTAGATAAATATGTTCTTTCGTCTCACGAAAGAAGAGATAAAATCTTGCTAAATACTTGAATATACATAAGAACTTCATATCATCAAAATAATGCAAATATGAGCATAAATATAAATGAACAATATATTAACGTATGAGCCAGTTAAACTTTTTTTTTTAATAAACAAAAATAATTATTATTCAGGGATTAAATCCAAAGATAACATTGTAGGAGTATTATGTCAGCATTATATCAGTTCTAAATTTCAATACGTCTGAAAGTCCATAATAAAGTTGCATTCCTACAAACTAATTTCCACTGCGGTCATGGAAATTTACCGAGTCAGGGCAATAATGGCACAAGTATAATGAAGTTGCTTCAACTTGCTTTCAACGCCACCTTTCTGCTTTCCAACTTTTGGCTGATGAAGCCTTCTGAAAAGACGAAACAATTTCCCCTTTACATTCTATTAATACACAGCTACAGTGCTCTTTATTTCTGTGTACCAGCTGTGGCACGCAGGGAAACATTTAACCAAGGTTTCATAAACATTTAACTTTTCATACCGTACAGGTCAACAAAAAATAACTCAAATGTTTATGATATTCAACATAACAAGAGTAACAGGTAACATTGGATTACATGTTTTCTCAACATATTTCTTTTTTCAACATATTTCTTCTTTCTTTCTCAACATATTTCTCACATGTCTTACTATCTATGAAGCTGACTATGTTTCTTGGGCTGATAGATAGAATAAACTACCACTAAATAGATTTCCACATCACTTACAATAATTATTTGCATAAAATAATTACAAAGACTTAATCCAGTCAATAAAATAATTCATCTCTATATAAATGATCAATACTTCGACATGTATGAAAGGGCACTTCAAATGTCTTAATAAATATTCAATGTATCTTAGAAATGAGCCTTATCTTTACCAATAAATATATCTCTTTATTCAAGGTCAGAAGACCGACGCTAAGGGCTAGCCTCACTAAACTCAGAGGGTGACTGATGGATGAAAAAGGCCTCAGGATCGGCCCCTATTCCTCCCCCTCTCATTTATCCATAAACTATCCAATTTATCTATTTCTCACTATCTTCAGTACAGATATTCACAGATATTGATGATGGGGTTGATGATGAAAATGATGATTATGATGAACCGAAAATTGGCAAACACCGACACACTTTCTCAAGAGAGAAAGCAGATGTCAACACTGTTTACCAACAGGAACGGAACGGCAAAACACGGTATAAACACGAGAAACACGAAAAGACTAAGAAAGAAAGATAGCAAGATAGAGAAGGAAGAAATAATTGAGGGAGAAGAAGCGAAATGAAAGGAAATTGGATATATATCAATCGAAGGATCAAATCAGATAGAGAAAACGACTTCAAGCTTGAGAAAGTGAGAGGAGGAGAGAGTGCATGCGTGCAAAAGCAGGATAACAGATCTAAGCTCGGCATTTTACGAGAAAGCTGAACGTACTGTGACGTATGTTGTGACGTGCTGAACGTGTTCTGACGTGCTAAACGTATTGTGACGTACTGTGACAAGTTGTAA
This sequence comes from Procambarus virginalis, assembly GCA_020271785.1. NCBI lineage: Eukaryota > Metazoa > Arthropoda > Malacostraca > Decapoda > Cambaridae > Procambarus > Procambarus virginalis. The sequence continues at coordinate 61,398 of WNGS01002379.1, forward strand.
CGTATTGGAAATATAATCCGAACGAGCTACGAGGCCAGTTCGCTAAGAGACGCCAATTAGGCCCTTAAGAGTGGACGAAGCCTAAGAGCTGAACGAACGAAGTCGCTAATCTCGCTACGAGGTGCCAATCTCGCTACGAGGTCGCCAATCTCGCTACGAGGTCGCCAATCTCGCTACGAGGTCGCCAATCTCGATACGAGGTCGCCAATCTCGCTACGAGGTCGCCAACCTCGCTACGAGGTCGCCAATCTCGCTACGAGGTCGCTAATCTCGCTGCGAGTCGCTAATCTCGCTGCGAGGTCGCCAATCTACGACGCTGGATAATACCAGGTCAGTTTGGTTACATGTCTCCAACTGATTTTCTTATTGATTCACAACGTTACTTTGGCTTTTATAATAATAAAAATAATAATAATAATAATAATATATTTATATATATATCTCCAGGGATCAGAGCTCAATGCTTTAATAATTGGTACAATATTATATATATAATTAAGCTGTAATGACTACAGGGTTGTTAGGGGGAAACAAGCTTAGCTTAACAAGTATCAACCACTTATTACCAACATATATTTTTTCACAAACCGATTATACAATCTCGTATATATATTATATATTTAAATATATAGGTATGTGGATTTGAGCTAGTTCTGGGTGTGAAACGAGGGTTTAAGGGAGAATTGGTGAAAGTTCATTTTCTACATTATGAACCCGTGTTTTAATTCTGGCCACTCTTGCTAATTAGGAAATGACATAATTGCGTTTTCGTTTTCTTTTAGCTAATTGGCGAGTGTGTTGAGGTTGAGCTGTGTGATGTTTTTTGTTAATTATCTGCACATTGTGTAATTAATTCCTCCCTCCGAGGAGTGTTTTTTAAAGAAGGAAGACTTGACACAGCCGGGGTCGCTGGTTCGCGTCCCCCCACAGCCCTGCTGGATTTTCACATTAGATAATGGTACCCATGTCTGTCTGTCTTCTGTCTGTCTGTCTGTCTGTCTGTCGTCTGTCTGTCTGTCTGTCTGTGTCTGACTGTTGGTCCTTCAATGTGTCCATCAGCCACTAGGACAACCGTTTTTTATCACAAAGAAAACACTGTTTAACACAACCTTTCTGTCACGTTGATGTTAGTGCTCTTGTTGGGTCACGTTGATGTTATGCCTCTTGTGGGGTCACGTTGATGTTAGTGCCTCTTGTGGGGTCACGTTTGATGTTAGTGCCTCTTTGTGGGGTCACGTTGATGTTAGGGTCCTCTTGTGGGGTCACGTTGATGTTAGTGCCTCTTGTGGGGTCACGTTGATGTTAGGGTCTCTTGTGGGGTCACGTTGATGTTAGGGTCCTCTTGTGGGGTCACAATGTGTTAGGTCCTCTTGTGGGGTCACGTTGATGTTAGGGTCCTCTTGTGGGGTCACGTTGATGTTAGGGCCTCTTGTGGGTCACAATGATGTTAGGTCCTCTTGTGGGGTCACGTTGATGTTAGTGCCTCTTGTGGGGTCACGTTGATGTTAGGGTCCTCTTGTGGGGTCACGTTGATGTTAGGGCCTCTTGTGGGTCACGTTGATTGGTTAGGGTCCTCTTGTGGGGTCACGTTGATGTTAGGGTCCTCTTTGGGGTCACAATGATGTTAGGTCCTCTTGTGGGGTCACAATGATGTTAGGTCCTCTTGTGGGTCACGTTGATGTTAGGGTCCTCTTGTGGGTCACGTTGATGTTCGTGCCTCTTGTGGGGTCACGTTGATGTTAGTGCCTCTTGTGGGGTCATGTTGATGTTAGGCCTCTTGGGGGTCACAATGATGTTAGGTCCTCTTGTGGTTCACGTTGATGTTCCACTTTACCGTGTAAGTGGTGTAGAATATATCTTTTTAGGTCTTAAGTTAGAGTACAAAGGTGTCCCTATTAAAGAAAGTGGCACTTCCCTGTCTGCTCTGAGTCAATATGTCAATACGTGAATCATTCACCCTAACAAGGACCTACATTTTCTGCTGCCTGTTGGGGTGGTGAATGATATCCCATTAACAACCCTGATTCACGTAGATTATTGACCCACAGCAGCACATGATGAGTGGAGAGAGGTAGAGGGGGACACATTACACACAATTGACGACTTCTCAACTCCTACAGAACTCTCAGCAGCTAGAGTTGATGGCCAAATGTTAGACATCTTCTTCCCCCAGAGTCTATTGTCACAGAGTTCGGTTTGTAAAGTCACACATGAGTTAAGGAAGGGAATTACGGGTTATTCATGCCCGTGCCACCTTTTGGGTGCCTTAATCTTCATCAGTCAAGGAAGGGACGGCTTATCCTTCCATAAATTACTCAAATTATCCTCAGATTATCCTTAAAATCCGACCCTATTTTGCGTTTATTCACTAACTCTGACAAATACGCAGCACAGCCTGAAATCCGTACTTTGTGCAGCATAAAATGATGAAAAATACAGTTTGCAACAAGATTAGTGCCAGAGCTAATAGGGGTTAGCTATGAGATAGGTTTAAAGCAGTGGACCCCAAACAGGACAGAAGCACCAGAGGAGACATGATCTCGACATACAAATACTGAGGGGAATAATTTGAATAAGAATATTTAAAGTAGGATGTAGGCGATAATTAGAAGCAGGAGACGTAAGTGACTCGAGTACAATACTAGTACCCTGTACGGCTGGTCAACAAGTAGAAAACACTGAACGAGGAGAAGTTGTGGAAGCCACCTCCCTCCACAACGTTAGCTCAGATTCAACAGCAATTTAAACGTTAGAGTAGTTATTTATAACGCAAGGGAACAACACGGCAAGTAGCGCGGCATGACGAGTTATCAGTGATTGGAAAGCACAAACACACAGGGTCGGGTAGCTGAGTGGACAGGGCGCGGGACTCGTAATCCTGTGGCCCGGGATCGATTCCCGGACCAGGCAGAAACAAATGGGCAGAGTTTCTTTCACTCTGATGCCACTGTTACCTAGCAGTAAATAGGTACCTGGGAGTTAGACATCTGCTACGGGCTGCTTCCTAGGTGTGTGTTTGGAAAAAAAATGTAGCAGAACATTTGATTGACAGTTGAGAGCGGGCCGAAAGGCAGAGCTCAACCCCCGCAAGCACAACTAGGTGAATACACACACACACACACACACACACACACACACACACACACACACACACACACACACACACACACATGAACATTAACCCAGCAGGCAAACATAGAGAAAATAGGACTTGTACAGAGCAGAAAACAAATTCCAGGACATAATCGCCTTCACATATACGCCAGAGGCAGAACAGACGTGTTCGACACACTCCATCAAACACGCTCGCTCTAGCCACAGTCGCACAACTAGGTGAGTACACACACCGCGGGCGATTGCGTCTCCAAACATAATATAATTTCTAAAGTATTTTTATATTATAGGACCTTAGAGTACCAATCCTATAGGAGTGGCGCTCGTCCGTATGGGAACGTGCGACTGTGGCTAGAGCGAGCGTGTTTGATGGAGTGTGTCGAACACGTCTGTTCTGCCTCTGGCGTATATGTGAAGGCGATTATGTCCTGGAATTTGCTTTTCTGCTCTGTACAAGTCCTATTTTCTCTCTGTATTGCCTGCTGGGTTAATGTTCATGTGTGTGTGTGTGTGTGTGTGTGTGTGTGTGTGTGTGTGTGTGTGTGTGTGTGTGTGTGTGTGTGTGTGTGTGTGTTTGTGTGTACTCACCTAGTTGTACTCACCTAGTTGTGCTTGCGGGGGTTGAGCTTTGGCTCTTTGGTCCCGCCTCTCAACCGTCAATCAACTGGTGTACAGTTTCCTGAGCCTATTGGGCTCTATCATATCTACACTTGAAACTGTGTATGGAGTCAGCCTCCACCACATCACTGCCTAATGCATTCCATTTGTCAACCACTCTGACACTAAAAAACACTCTGACACTGTGTGTGTGTGTGTGTGTGTGTGTGTGTGTGTGTGTGTGCGTGTGTGTGTGTGTGTGTGTGTGTGTGTGTGTGTGTGTGTGTGTGTGTTTGTGTTTGTTTTTGCTCCTTTCTGAAATTTTCTCTCTGAATTTTTTTGTCCACGTGTCATGTATACGATAAAACTGTGCTCAATCTGTATTTTTTTGCCGTAAAGGTTTATACACACTCTTGTATACTGAGCAGACATTGAGGTTTGTTGTATGTATCTATGTAGATTCTTATCTCCTGAATGAAAGTAATACTGTCACCAAATAAAACATACACACCCACACTCAAACGCGCACACACACACACACACACTCAAACACCCACACTCAAACACCCACACTCAAACACCCACACTCAAACACCCACACTCAAACGTGCGCACACACACACACTTGCTTAATTTGAGTTACACAATCAGATAATGGAAATCTAAGGCGATAGGAATGGGAGACAGTATGTTTCCCGTTTGTCAGAAGTCATCTGAACTTAGTCCTCTCAAGCTAGAGAAGAAGGATGCCTCGAACTGCGGCCCCGCAGCGTGTGAGGCCGAAGTAGGTGGGTGTATATGGAGGACTGCAGGAGTGGACATAGGGGGTACCTACCAGGAAGTGACCAGAGGATGTTAGTGAGAGCGGAGGAATGGTAGTGGAGATGACGAGAGGAGTTCCGCAAGGGTCCATGCTAGAGTACATCCTGATTCATCGTTGAAATAGACGCCATATCAATGAGAATAATCAGAACAGAGCGGTAAAGGGATGGAGATCTGTGATAACCTGTGAAATAATCTTGACACACATTAATGCTGGTTATACAAATGGCTGCAAGATTTAAACCCAGCCAAATGTAAAGTTATGAAGATAGGAGCTGGTGTAAGAATTCTCCAGCAATGCTGGATGAAACGGTGACAGATTCTTACCTCAGAGGACAAAATGTTGGGAGATGATATTTAACCTCACATCTAATGCCAGGAGAACGTGCTATGAGAATGCCGTCAGTGGAAGGTGCTAGACTCGTCAACATAGATCAAAATTTTGAAATTTGGACAAACTTAACTTTATCCAATAAGGGAAACTCATATAAACATTAGCCTCGCTTTGAATATGCAGCCCAACATGCAACCCTCGGTTGAAAAAGCACATTGCAAACCTAGAAAAGGTCCAAAGAAATAAAACATTGAAAAAGACTGACTGAACCTCACCTCATTAGAGAAGGGAGAGGAATGCAGGTGACATGATAACGACATAAGAGATTCCAACTGGAATGTACAAAGTAGACGAACTTGCATTGTTCAAAGCTAGGAAGAGCAGAACGAGGGGCATAAACATCAACTAGAGACATATGCAAGTCATAAAGATAACAAGAAAGGCTCCTTCAGTGCTGGTGTAGTCAATAAATAACACGTAGATAGATCAAGAAGTGGTTGAAGCAATAATAAAATTTAAATGTTCATGTCATTGTCCAAACCGCTTTCCCCAAGCCCACTCCGCTTTCCCAACAGCTCCTCGCAGCACCCAGCACCACGTCCACCCAGCACCCCCTAGCACCACGTCCACCCAGCACCACGTCCACCCAGCACCCCCTAGCACCACGTCCACCCAGCACCCCCTAGCACCACGTCCACCCAGCTCCCCCAGCACCCCGCCAACGGCTCCATGCCCTTCTTGCATAAACTTACCGCCACCATGTTGTCCTCAGTGCCCTACATCCCTACCCCGCATGAGCGCACAGTGTAATCATTTTTGCTTTAGTTTGGGGTGTAATGTCTAAGATAAAATAGTTTATTCCCCCCGAGCCTTAAAAGAGTCCAGCCCTTTGTACCTGGTTTTATTAATGGCTTGAGAAAGTTATAGCCTTGAATTATACGTTGGTGTCCGTGCGGTAAACGATGATCTACATTATACATATTGTGATATAATTCAAGTTGGGTTACTGTCAGAATTTGCATTTGATTCACATTATATATTCACTTATTCCCGTTTATCTTGTACTTGATTTGTCTTTTATTTAGTTTGAAAATTATGTAAACGAATGAAAAATAAAAGATAAATGAGGAGAAAGAACAAGCTATGAAAAAGTAAATAATGCTAAGACAATTTTAAAATTAAATAATATTAACCTAAATCTAAAACAAAAGTAAGCGTAGTGAAAGATAGCCAAGTAAATATTTATATATATATATATATATATATATATATATATAATATATATATATATATATATATATATATATATATATATACACTCGACAATGGTGTGGGAGATAGCACTTGATTCAATTTAACCATTGAGAATCGAACTCTGGCCTGCAAAAACACGAGACGGCCGTCCTGCCAGCCAGACCATAACAGGAAAGCCTAACATATAATTACCCCGTGTTATTATAGACATTATCCTAACTGATATAGCCTAATTACCCATACGAGGCGGCTGCTATCCACGTGACGGATATATCCACCCAAACTCATTCACATATATGTCTAACCTACGCATGAAACAGTACAGTGATCACGTGATCGTCACCCCGGTAATTTATTCCATAAATCAACAATTGTATTTCCATACCAGTATTTACCCAGGTCTTTTTTTTACGAATGAAAACTTATCCAATTCATATCATAGTTTTCTGATCATGTTGTGTGATATGTTAAGAACTTTTACTCTCTCATATACACAGTACACATGTACACAATACGTGCCTCTGTAGCAAATGGAGAGTAGTGCACAGCACCATCAGGTCAAAGGTCACCCACCCATAACAAACCCAATCTTTATGGTCAATAACAATGCTAAATAGCTCCTAGGACCAGCTGGGAGCTTCACGTGCCTAGCAGGGCCAGCTGGGAGCCACACAGACCTCGTGTGGGCCAGCTGGGAGCCACACAGGCCTCGTGTGGGGCCAGCTGGGAGCCACACAGGCCTCGCGAGGGCCAGCTGGAGAGAGCACACAGACCTCGCGAGGGCCAGCTGGGAGCCACACAGGCCTCGTGTGGGCCAGCTGGGAGCCACACAGGCCTCGTGAGGGCCAGCTGGGAGCCAC
>WNGS01002379.1:71993-82151 GCA_020271785.1 Procambarus virginalis
TCGCTGCAGGGGAAATGTGCCAAGCCCTTACGACTATATAGCACTGGAAGAGATCAGGATAAGAATTTGGGACGAGACGGGGGACAGAAATGGTGCCCAACCAACCACTTACGGTATCGACCTGGATGAAATGAGAGCGTCAATCTACCGTCCATCCCAAGTAGTTGGGCAGGACTTAGGTGAGGATATGCGCTCCACAAAGCATTGCAGGGAATTGCCTTTCTCATCGTTGGTAGTCCCTCCTACCAGGAATTGGTCGTTCTTCGTGGAGTGGATACGGTGTACTGTGTGGAACCTCTACATAGTCCACCGTCCCCAGTCTTCCCGTACATTGGGGACAAGACCAGAGCTCACTGAGGGTCTAAAACCAACAGATACTCTCACCTGGTTTAGCCGGCTATCGAAGCCGTTCCAGAGGTCCGGCTGCTGTGTATGCTCTGAGCTGCAGGTGAAAGCTGAGTTTCAAGTGAGGACCAAAGATGGAGGAACCACTCGGGAGCTGTGTGGTGATTGTGGTTCCTATCGTAGCCGTGTAGTGAATGTGGTTTCTATAGCAACTATGTAGGATACTGTGGTTCCTACTGAATAAACCACACTAACGACGCTACTGCTTAAAATGGGTCTCCACCTCCTGATAACGCGTTACAACGACATGTAAAGTTATCCATAGCGTAACAGTAGCAGCTGTAACGCTATCCAACCTGTCCTCCTACATGGAACGTCGCTTTTCGATCGTATGCGTTACCTAACGCCAAAAATCGTCGTACTGGAACATGGAAGCGGCTCGCGAGAGTAACGAACTGTTCCGTTTTCTGTTGTGGGTCCTCTGGTAGGTTAGGATAAGGCCACTTTAGTACCACAGTTTCTTGACGTTGGGGGACCTTAGGGGAACGGGCCAGGTGTCAGCGCTGTGGGTTAAGGTACCTGACTGGCACCTTAACTACGGATTTGTGCATAGTGAAACCTAAACTATCCTAACTTACCCATTCGGGGATTAACCTAATCCAACTGAACCTAATATAAACAAAATTAACTTTACTGAGCCTAACCCTGCCTAATCAAACTAAAATTAACCTAAGCAAACCCAATAATCCAAGCCTAACCAAAGCTAACTGACTGTAGCTTATGCAGCCTAACCTAACTGAATCTAACCTAGATTTTAAAGTCTTCAGTACTACAGTACTGTGCTCAGATTATATGTACAGTTAAACATATACAAATATGTACATTGTGTACATTTTCACACATACACACAGTCGCTAATATCGTGAGGAGAACTGGAGGTACAAGCTCATAAAATATATATATATATATATATATATATATATATATATATATATTGCATAGAATTACACACGCCAACACAAGGAAATAACTCATACATTCTCTTTAATTTATAATAACGCAGTTGGCCTTCAAGATATTGTAACGACATTCTGGCTCTGGTTCACATGTCTGTGGAGCAAGCGAACTGTGGTTGCTTGTGGTGATCTAGTAACTACCAAGCAATGCAAAACAAGACAATTCTCCATTAATGCAAATTGGATTGAAAACATTGTAACCCCATATGTTCATTGTGTTTACAATGACACACATTAAAACAGTTTCACTTGTACAATTTAATAATAATAATAATATGAATATGAATAATGTAAATTTTAACATTATTAATTATTATATATACTTATTAATGTTTTTTTAATCAAATTAATTCATTGTCATAGTACCACTACCATTAATACTGCCACTATAGTTAATAGGACTGCGTATATTTATACAGATATTAACATGTGTATGATTGATTGTATTCTTGTATTAACATGTGTATGATTGTATTGCATTTGGATACTGCCACAATCACCATCACTTTGTACAATTATCTGCAGCGATGGAATTCTTGCCTTAATATTTATATTATTTATTTTAATCAGATTAATGTATAGAATTTGAAATTTATTATTATTGTGTATCAGAGATAAATTATTTAAAAATTGTGTGAATTTTTGAAGTGACTAAAAATAGGGTTCTCAGTTGTTGTTAAGACGAGTTTAGAAATCTGATATGTTTAAGATAATATGAAGATAATCTGATTTTGTGTTTCTTGTCAAGTTTTGCGTTTGCGAGTGAGGAGCATTTGGAAGCTTTGTGATATACTGAGAGTTGTAACCACACCTGTTGTGTGTTGTGGTACTGACAATACATTAATACACATGTGTATTAATGCACAAAATCCTCAACAAAAGCATCACCCAACATGTTAAGCATACACGTTGTGTATACCCCGTGTTTGTATTAATACTCTCGTGTATATAAGTTAAATTCAAACACCGTATAATATCAGCAGATTACAGGGTTAATATATCCACTACATAATTATACGTTTCACCCACTGATATATTGACCATTGCGCTCTATCACGGGTATATTGGTAAGGGATATACACTCCCAGTAGTTCAGCTCTCGCGTATATAACATGCAAGTATGTCCAACAATTTCGCAATTCTAATGGTATGCTCGTCTTTGAAACGCTGTATGCAATTGCAGATTTATGCGAGGCTTTTGCAAGAGTGTGGCTTCGTGTTTTCTCATTTTCGTGTTGATGATTGCTGTACTACCCACGAACACACGAACGACACCGACCCTTACTACACACAGCCGATCGGCCGAGCGGACAGCACGCTGGACTTGTGATTCTGTGGTCCTGGGTTCGATCCCAGGCACCGGCGAGAAACAATGGGCAGAGTTTCTTTCACCCTATGCCCCTGTTACCTAGCAGTAAAATAGGTACCTGGGTGTTAGTCAGCTGTCACGAGCTGTTTCCTGGGGGTGGAGGCCTGGTCGAGGACCGGGCCGCGGGGACACTAAAAAGCCCCGATATCATCTCAAGATAACACAATACACATCGACGTCTACCACCTTAAAAGTGACGGAGTGGTTGACAACGTAACAATTGTGACATTTTACCTGTGAGGACAGCCAGGGATTCGAACCGGGTTCCTTAATGTGTATGTGGAAGACCCGAAAAGCTGAAACGTGAATCAAGAAGAGACTAAAAAATAATGAAAATTTAGGGAGGAAAAATTGGATTAAAAAGAGAATGAAAAGAATCACGATAAATAAGAAAATAATTTAGAATCATGATAACAGGAAGAACAAAGATTGTATCAAAGATGAAAGCAGAACACTCACTAAAAAAATAAGAATGAACACAATAAAGAACAATTGATAACGAAACAAAAGGCCTCTAGAAGGTATTATAAAAAGCTAGAACAATGGGACGGGAGGCGAAATACTGCAATATATTTTCCTTGTCATCATCGTGCATCAGTTTCCCCACGTAACTCTACAATTGAAAGAAAACGGTGAAGGTTGGGGAGAGAGAGATTCCCTTGCGTCAAGGTCGGAACGCGTAGATCTATTGACACAAACTATGTAACTATTTAACTAGGTAACTATTTAGCCGCATTCCTACAGCTGTAGGTAAATTATAATAATATTTACAATTTCTTCCCAGATTCTAATATCAACAACACATGATTGTGTTCAGCTATTAATGCAAAATGCTAAGAAAGCTGAGGGCCAAGGATTTGATAACAGGATCAATGTGATCAATTAGGATTTTCTCAACGGCAAAAATAATCCCATTGTTCTCCTCACTGTCAATATTAAATTTAATGTAAGGCTGTTTTGTCCTTCACTAATAGTGAGTGACAATACTTTTTTATATTTTTGTGTTAACTTTATTAGATAATTATGTGTTATTTTATGGGAAGTGATGAATTGACAGGAAGAGTTATTGGTGAACACAATATTAATGGAGTACAGCATCAGTAGTGTTCAACCTTAACTCACAGGAGTACACAGCTTTAACTCACAGGAGTACACAACCTTAACTCACAGGAGTACACAGCTTTAACTCACAGGAGTACACAGCTTGAACTCACAGGAGTACACAACCTTAACTCACAGGAGTACACAGCTTGAACTCACAGGAGTACACAACCTTAACTCACAGGAGTACACAACCTTAACTCACAGGAGTACACAGCCTTAACTCACAGGAGTACACAGCTGTAACTCACAGGAGTACACAGCTTTAACTCACAGGAGTACACAACCTTAACTCACAGGAGTACACAACCTTAACTCACAGGAGTACACAGCCTTAACTCACAGGAGTACACAACCTTAACTCACAGGAGTACACAGCCTTAACTCACAGGAGTACACAGCCTTAACTCACAGGAGTACACAGCCTTAACTCACAGGAGTACACAACCTTAACTCACAGGAGTACACAGCCTTAACTCACAGGAGTACACAACCTTAACTCACAGGAGTACACAGCCTTAACTCACAGGAGTACACAACCTTAACTCACAGGAGTACACAACCTTAACTCACAGGAGTACACAGCTTTAACTCACAGGAGTACACAGCTTTAACTCACAGGAGTACACAGCTTTAACTCACAGGAGTACACAGCTTTAACTCACAGGAGTACACAGCTTTAACTCACAGGAGTACACAACCTTAACTCACAGGAGTACACAACCTTAACTCACAGGAGTACACAACCTTAACTCACAGGAGTACACAACCTTAACTCACAGGAGTACACAGCTTTAACTCACAGGAGTACACAACCTTAACTCACAGGAGTACACAGCTTTAACTCACAGGAGTACACAACCTTAACTCACAGGAGTACACAACCTTAACTCACAGGAGTACACAACCTTAACTCACAGGAGTACACAGCTTTAACTCACAGGAGTACACAACCTTAACTCACAGGAGTACACAGCTTTAACTCACAGGAGTACACAACCTTAACTCACAGGAGTACACAGCTTTAACTCACAGGAGTACACAACCTTAACTCACAGGAGTACACAGCTTTAACTCACAGGAGTACACAACCTAAATTACATGAACCTATTGACCTGCAGCAACGTTTTCCTGTAAAACAACGCAATCACGTAAAAGAACGCAATGACATAAAAGAACGCAATCACGTAAAAGAACGCAATTACATAAAAGAACGCAATCACGTAAAAGAACGCAATCACGTAAAAGAATGCAATCACGTAAAAGAACACAATCACGTAAAAGAACGCAATGACATAAAAGAACGCAATCACGTAAAAGAACGCAATGGCATAAAAGAACGCAATCACGTAAAAGAACGCAATCACGTAAAAGAATGCAATCACGTAAAAGAACGCAATCACGTAAAAGAACGCAATCACATAAAAGAACGCAATCACGTAAAAGAACGCAATCACATAAAAGAACGCAATCACGTAAAAGAACGCAATCACATAAAAGAACGCAATCACGTAAAAGAATGCAATCACGTAAAAGAACGCAATCACGTAAAAGAACGCAATCACATAAAAGAACGCAATCACATAAGGAATGCAATCACATAAAGGAACGCAATCACATAAAAGAACGCAATCACGTAAAAGAACGCAATCACGTAAAATAACGCAATCACATAAAAGAACGCAATCACGTAAAAGAACGCAACCACATAAAAGAACGCAATCACATAAAGGAACGCAATCACATAAAAGAACGCAATCACGTAAAAGAACGCAATCACGTAAAAGAACGCAATCACATAAAATAACGCAATCACGTAAAAGAACGCAATCACATAAAAGAACGCAATCACGTAAAAGAACGCAATCACATAAAAGAACGCAATAACATAAAAGAACGCAATCACATAAAAGAACGCAATCACGTAAAAGAACGCCATCACATAAAAGAACGCAATCACATAAAAGAACGAAATCACGAATAAGAACACAATCACGCATATGAACTCAATCACGTATAAGAACGCAATCACATAAAAGAACACAATCACATAAAAGAACGCAATCGCGTAAAATAACGCAATCACGTATAAGAACGCAATCACGTATAAGAACGCAATCACATAAAAGAACGCAATCACGTATAAGAACGCAATCACATAAAAGAACGCAATCACATAAAAGAACGCAATCACATAAAAGAACGCAATCACATAAAGGAATGCAATCACATAAAGGAACGCAATCACATAAAAGAACGCAATCACATAAAAGAACGCAATCACGTAAAAGAACGCAATCACGTAAAAGAACGCAATCACGTATAAGAACGCAATCACGTATAAGAACGCAATCACATAAAAGAACGCAATCACGTATAAGAACGCAATCACGTATAAGAACGCAATCACATAAAAGAACGCAATCACGTATAAGAACGCAATCACATAAAAGAACGCAATCATATAAAAGACATAACATAAAAAGACAAAATCACGCAAAGTCATGCACGGACACACTTTAGTCTATGAACAAGTAAAAAAAAAAACGCCGTTTCTTTGAAGAACGCACACACTTAACTGGACGCTCCTCTGTGAACGACGTACAGATCTCGTAAGACCTCCTGCTCCTCCCATCGAGTATGTCGTAAGAGATGCCTCACACACACACAGCTGATTGACAGTTGAGAGGCGGGACCAAAGAGCCAAAGCTCAACCTCCGCTAGCACAACTAGGTGGGCACACAGACACACACACACACTTGTCATGCCCATCAAGAAGACCTGGACAAAATAAGTACATGGAGCGCCACTTGGCAAATGGAATTTAATGTGAATAAATGCCATGTTATGGAATGTGGAATATGAGAACATAGACCCCACACAACCTATATATTATGTGAGAAATCTTTAAAGAATTCTGATAAAGAGAGAGATCTAGGGGTGGTTCCAGATAGAAAACTATCACCTGAGGACCACATAAAGAACATTGTGCGAGGAGCTTATGCCACGCTTTCTAACTTTAGAATTGCTTTTAAATACATGGATGGCGATATACTAAAGAATTTGTTCACGACTTTTGTTAGGCCAAAGCTAGAATATGCAGCGGTTGTGTGGTGTCTATATCTTAAGAAGCACATCAACAAACTGGAAAAGGTGCAAAGACATGCCACTAAGTGGCTTCCAGAACTGAAGGGCAAGAGCTACGAGGAGAGGTTAGAGGCATTAAAATGCCAAAACTAGAAGACAGAAGAAAAAGAGGTGACATGATCACTACATACAAAATAGTAACAGGAATTGATAAAATCGATAAGGAAGATTTCCTGAGACCTGGAACTTCAAGAACAAGAGGTCATAGATATAAACTAGCTAAACACAAATGCCGAAGAAATATAAGAAAATTCACTTTCGCGAACAGAGTGGTAGACGGTTGGAACAAGTTAGGTGAGAAGGTGGTGGAGGCCAAGACCGTCAGTAGTTTCAAAGCGTTATATGACAAAGAGTGCTGGGAAGACGGGACACCACGAGCGTAGCTCTCATCCTGTAACTACACTTAGGTAATAATTACACACACACACACACATACACACGCTCAGGAATTTGTACACCAGTTGATTGACAGTTGAGAGGCGGGACCAAAGAGCCAAAGCTCAACCCCCGGCAAGCACAAATAGGTGAGCACACACACACACACACACACACACACACACACACACACACACACACACACACACACACACACACACACACACAACAAATGGCTGTTGAAGTTCAACCCGAGTAAATGCAAAGTAATGAAACTAGGCAGTGGAAACAGGAGGCCAGACACAGGATACAGAATAGGAGATGAAGTACTTAATGAAACGGACAGAGAGAAAGATCTAGGAGTTGATATCACACCAAACCTGTCTCCTGAAGCCCACATAAAAAGGATAACATCTGCGGCATATGCGAGGCTGGCTAACATCAGAACAGCGTTCAGGAACCTGTGTAAGGAATCATTCAGAATCTTGTACACCACATATGTAAGACCAATCCTGGAGTATGCAGCCCCAGCATGGAGCCCGTACCTTGTCAAGCACAAGACGAAGCTGGAAAAAGTCCAAAGGTATGCCACTAGACTAGTCCCAGAACTAAGAGGCATGAGTTACGAGGAAAGGCTGCGGGAAATGCACCTTACGACACTGGAAGACAGAAGAGTAAGGGGAGATATGATCACAACCTGCAAAATCCTCAGAGGAATCGACCGGGTAGACAAGGACAAACTATTCAACACTGGGGGGACGCGAACAAGGGGACACAGGTGGAAACTGAGTACCCACATGAGCCACAGAGACGTTAGAAGGAACTTTTTCAGTGTCGGAGTAGTTAACGGATGGAATGCACTAGGCAGTGATGTGGTGGAGGCTGACTCCCTACACAGTTTCAAGTGTAGATATGATAGAGCCCAGTAGGCTCAGGAATCTGTACACCAGTTGATTGACAGTTGAGAGGCGGGGCCAAAGAGCCAAGCTTAACCCCCGCAAGCACAAATAGGTGAGTACACACACACACACACACACACACACACACACACACACACACACACACACACACACACACACACACACAACCCATAATCAATCACTAACTCAAACATCTCACAAGTAACTGGAGACTTGGAGAGAAAACATCCTTCACCCATCTTATTCAGGGGTGAGGGAGGGGCGGGGAGGACGACTTCGAACCCCAGTCTTGAGCAACGAGGCAAAATTAACACACACACGGAACAAAAATGACCATTAGATACAGGCTACCAGTAGCTTGTCGGAGGCTGGAGGGTGTTGATCACCTTGTGGAGGCTGATGAGTATCTTCTATGACGTAGTCATTACTCCCGGATCTGGTGGACTGTGGGTGAGGGGGGGGGAGGGTGTGTTGGGTTGAGTCTGTGAGGGGATAAGATGGACTGGAGCTAAACAGAAATGTTGGTCTGAGAGAGAGAGAGAGAGAGAGGGATGAGAGCCCGCCAGGATGATCGAGGCAGAGTACTGTCCTCCCGACCGAGATCGAGAGTAGACGACCCTGACGAGAGAGAATATTTTGCCATTCGCAGCGCACGAGACGAGAGAGAGAAGATCGGAGGAGAGAGAGAGGAGGAGGATGAGAGCAAGAAAAATTCGACACGTCAAGTTTCTAGACCATCAACATGACCGACCACATGAGGCACTCAGAGCGTCGCTTGCACATCACTTTTCGTCTCCCGACTATTTATGATCAACCGGTGATTAGGACTAACGACAAGCGCTGGTCTAATGACCTGCCTAATGACGTATCACTGCTCTAATGACCATTCCAGCCTAATGGGGTTCATTCCCCAGCTGGTGTGCTGTAAATCGGCCTAGTTGGCTCAATGGTTTTCGGAAAATGTGCAGATTTTGAAGAACACTCCTGAGGAGTTCTGAAGAACACTCCTGAAGAGTTCTGAAGAACACTCCTGAGGAGTTCTGAAGAACACTCCTGAAGAGTTCTGAAGAACACTCCTGAAGAGTTCTGAAGAACAAGTTATTCATCACTGTGTGTCGCGGTTCACAAGAACAACACATGAAGTACCTACTAATCTCAGACCTAAACTTAAAAAACTAAAATTATCGGATGATCTAAATAATTTCAAAACGGACATAACACATAATTGTGCAATCAGTTCCTGAACAATTTGATCAAATACAGAAGAAGCTTGAACTATCAGGCACTTGGAAGGGAGTAGGATAAGGATTTGGGATGGGACGGGGGGAGGAGGAATGTGACCAACCACTTGGGGACGGTCAGGGATTGAACCGGACCTGCATGAAGCGAGACCGTCGTCTCTACCCTCACCCAGTAGGTTGGGCACAGTGAGAGCAGTTAAATCAAGCTAAACATAGCATTTTAATGCCATCATCAGTAGGCATTTTAAACCAAGAAGACATTGTGTGTACGAGAAATTGATCATTGGAGCAAATATTTATAACAGGAAGCGGTTAGTAGGATAGATCTCTAACAAGCGGATAGGGTCCGATAGGGAAGGTTCCCTATCGCTCTCGCTTTTCGTTAGTTCCGGGCTCAACGGTCTCCCCGGCCCGGTCTTGACTAGGCTCCTGGTTCATGGACAATACTGCTGGTTGTCAGAGATAATTATGAGCCTTATATCACAGCCAGTTGATTAACTTTTAGCCCATCACTAAGTCAAAGATCTAAGGTCTTCCTTCGACTTTCCTCTGCCTTGAATCCTCACCTGGTTATGGGACACTGTTTTTGGTTGACCAGACCACCCACTAAAGGTGAAGGGACGACGACTTTCGTCCGTCCTGCT
>WNGS01002381.1:45339-60303 GCA_020271785.1 Procambarus virginalis
CTCCAAATATGGCTCAAGCGTCGAATTTGGGATGTTTTGGATATTTTGAAAACTGCAGGGTGGGTTGGGCAAAATGTGACCCATCCCCGCTCTCAGTAATTGGCATATTTTTGGTATAAAATTCGTAATTTCAAACTGCGAATACGTGCAGAGAGCCAGAATTTGGCTCCAAAATATGGCTCAAGGTCGAATTTGGGATGTTTGTGATATTTATAAAACTGCAGGGAGGTTTGGGCAAAATGTGACCCATCGCCGCTCTCAGTAATTGGCATATTTTCGGTAAAAAGTTGTAATTTACAACTGCGAATACGTGCAGACAGCCAGAATTTGGCACTCAAAAATGGCTCAAGCTTCGAATTTGGGATGTTTGGAATATTTTGAAAACTGCAGGTGGGTTGGGCAAAATGTGACCCATCGCCGCCCTCAGTAATTGGCATATTTTCGGTATAAAATTTGTAATTTCAAACTGCGAATACGTGCAAGAGTCAGAATTTGGCTCCAAAATATGGCTCAAGCGTCAAATTTGGAATGTTTAGGATATTTTGAAACTGCAGGGAGGGTTTGGCGAAGTGTGGTCCATCGCCGCTTTCAGTAATTGGCATATTTTCGGCATAAAAGTCGTAATTTCAAACTGCGAATAAGCTCAGAAGCCAGAATTTGGCTCCAAAATATAGTTCAATCTTCGAATTTGGCTTGATTGGGATATTTTGAAAACTACAGTGAGGGTTTGGGCAAAATATGACCCATCGCCGCTCGCAGTAATTTGCATATTTTCGGTATAAAATTCGTTATTCAAACTGTGAATACGTGCAGAGAGCGAGAATTTGACTCCAAAAAATGGCTCAAGCGTCGAATTTGGGATGTTTGGGATATTTTGAAAACTGTAGGGAGGGTTTGGGCAAAATGCGATCAGCAATAACACTCAAGCTAACTTGCTAAGATCAAGCGGAGCAACAACAGGAAGCAGCTGCAATCAGAGAGCGTGAAGCTAACATCAGAAAGGAAGAACAAGAGCGTGAAGCTAACATCAGAAAGGAAGAACAAGAAAGAGAAATCCGCCTCAAGGAGCGAGAGGCCGCACTGAAGAAAGAAGAAAGTGAACGTGAGTTGGCCTTATACAAACAGCGACTCGAGATACAACGTGAACACGACAAACGGCAGGCAGAAACAGTTCTAGACTGTCGTGACCGAGAACTCACGAGGGACGCTGCACACCAAGCTCAACTCCAGCAAGCGGCAGCTAGTCTTCCTCCCAGTTTCAATGTCTCCCATGCAAGTAGTTAATGCCCCCGTTCATAGAAACGGAGGTTGATGTGTTTTTCACCACTTTTGAGACCCTTGCTGATCAACTTAATTGGCCTGACGACCAATGGGCTACCCTTCTCCGAGTACATTTAACAGGTAGAGCAGCAGTCACACTCAGCACTTTGGCATCAGAAACGACTACACCACCTTGAAGCAAGCTGTGTTGGACGCCTACCTTCTCTCCACCGAAAGCTATCGACGAAAGTTCCGTGACTACGTCAAGGCAAGTACCACCACCTTCTTAGAATTTGCTAACACCAAACGGAGATATTTCATGAAATGGCTGGAGGCAGCACATGTCTCTACTTTTCCAGAGCTTGTCAACCTCATACTGGTTGAAGAATTTTTGAGACGTGTACCTCCTCCTGTCCGCCTATACTTAGCAGACAAGAAGAGACGATTTGGTGAAGTGCGCGAAGTCAGCTGACACTTACAGCCTCATCCACCGGCTGACACCAGAACCTACCAGCAAGAAGTCTTGGTACAGTTACGAGAAAGCGAGCCCAGATCAAGGTACCTCTCAACTGTACTGCAGGTATTGTCGACTATATGGACATACCATAGAGAAATGTGGTAAGTCCCAATCTAAAGTAACATCGAACCTCCTAAGCCTAAACCTACTCACCCTAAGTCCGGTAAGCCTGTAATGAATGTTGGTGTTCATGCTAATGATCTCTCTCTCTTTAGCAAGCATCTATATCCAGGAACTATCTCTACCCACGGTTCAGATTCAGAGGGACGTTTTGGACTTAAGATCCTGCGGGACACAGCGGCTCTACAATCGATCGTCTTGAAATCAGCTGTGCCCAACGTCGCCTACACAGGAGAGACTGTATTCATCACTGACCTTACTGCTACACTCCTTATCCCCTTGCCAGAGTTTACCTAGATTGTCCCTTCGTGACCGGTGAAGTCCAAGTCGCCGTCAGGGAAAAGCCTTTTCCCATGCCTGGAGTGCAACTTCTCCTGGGCAACGACTTGGCAGAAGACCAACAACCAAACAACCTGATCGTCAAGGACATATCCGAGGTAGCAACTCTGTGTTGGATAACCCATTTTTGCATGTTCCAGCAAAGGTTCAAGAGAGTGATGAAGGTTCTCCTCCTGTTATGGTGACCACCCGTGCTCAAGCTGCACGACCACAGCCAGCTGACTCTACTGCTACCGCTGTCCCTCAGACCCTTCGAAACTACCCCCTAATCTGACCGCTTTGGAGTTCCGTAAGTTACAGAGAGATGATCTTACCTTGACACCATTATTCTTTCAGGCTGAAACCCAATCCGACAGTGTTCCTGGGTTCTTTATGGAGAACGAATTACTCTATCGCAGGTATAGACCCAGTAAACTGAAGGACGAGGACGATTGGGCAGACGTTGAACAACTAGTGATTCCTACCAGCCTGCGGCCCACGATTCTACACCTGGCCCACGGAGCATTGTCACACTACGGGTTCAACAAGACTTACCATGGAATTCGACAAGACTACTACTGGCCAGGTATGGTTAACGATGTCAAGAATCATGTCAAACTGTGCCACGTGTGTCAGTTAGCCGGGAAACCGAACGTTTCCATTCCCAGAGCACCACTGATACCCATCCAGGTGCCTGAGGACCGTTCCACAAACTTATTATTGACTGTGTTGGTCCTTTGCCTCGGACCAGTGCAGGCAACGCCTATATCTTAACCATCCTGTGTCCTACCACCAGATTTCCGATAGCAGTTCCAGTGAAAAATATTACGGCTGCTACAGTGGTGAAGAATCTACTGAAAATCTTCACCCAGTATGGATTTCCGAGGGAGATTCAGAGCGACTGTGGCACCAACTTCACCAGTGATCTCTTCAAACGGACTCTGGAGGAGTTCAACATCAAACAGGTACTGTCCAGCCCCTATCATCCTGCTTCACAGGGTTCTCTCGAGCGTAGTCATCAAACCATCAAGGCACTCTTAAAAAAGTTTTGTAATGAGACCTCAAAGGATTGGGATAGGCAAATTGATCTCATCATGTGTATTTTCAGAAGTCTTCCCAACGAGTCACTAGGAGTATCTCCTTATGAGATGCTCTACGGACGTAAGTGCCGTACACCTCTCAAGGCTTTCAAGGATTCTCTACGTGATGCCACCTTCAGTGAGCATCAGAATGTGCCCCAGTATCTTCAAAACCTCCGACACATTCTAGAGAGGGTCCATTCCTTGCTAGCACAACCTACAGAAAGCCCAGGAGAGGATGAAGACTCGTTACGACCAGCACTGCAAAGTAAGGAAGTTTAAACAGGAGACTTAGTTCTTGCCTATTTCCCTATCCCAGGTTCTCCTTTACAGAACAGGTTCTCAGGACCCTACCGTGTTAAGGAGTGCCGGAACAACTTCAACTACGTTCTCGAGACCCCCGATAGGCGGCGGAAGACCCAGCTGTGCCACATCAATCTACTCAAGCCCTATCATGGGGTTCCTCCCACTGTGTTACCAACTTTACCTCATTTACAGGTCCATACAGCCACAGTGAGACCTTCCCTGCTTCTCCTTCCGAAAGCACTGACACTGAGACAGCGCTTTCTAATTCGGAAATCCTTACTGACTTTTATAATCACCTTCAGGACAGTATTTGTGCTCCTTATCATATTCTAATACTTCTCTCGCCTCGCCAGATATCATCAAGTCTCCCATCCTCCATAGCGACGCCAGTGGTACCGGCACGTGGGTGACCTAGTACAACAAGGCGAAGAGACTCTACATACCACTACCATAAACGACACCTCGAGCAACAAGGAGCTACTCGTCGTCCTGAACAGGCAACACTTTGCTCCATACCCGCAAAGTACCCGTCCACCACCATCTACATGGACCACAACCATCTTCATTTCCTACAGACAGCCCCACCTCAACCATCGACTACTTCTATAATGGGCTTGCCAGCTACATCATTTTCACCTCAAGATTGCTACACCCAGAAGTCTGACTACATCATATCAGACGTCCTCTCCAGCATCACTGAGGTAGAGGCAGCTCCACCTCCCACTCTACCTCCCGTGAACGTGACTCTACCAGAACCGCAGGCTTCGGGGGAGAGTTGTGACGATAATCTCTTCCCAGAGATTGAGCCTGCTATATCTTCCCATTCTCAACAATATGCAAAATACGTTTTATAGTGGCTATAACGTATATATCAAGACAGCCACACGCACCTGCAACTCCCTCCTTCCACCCACTTCTGCACACCTGGTCGACCTGCCACTGCTTCTCCAGCCAAACTATCGACTTGTGGCCGTCCTGCATTTTGATTGGCCGTTCAACAACACACCACTCCCGCTCCACGCCAATCACATTCCTCGCCAGTCAATGTTGGAGTCCCTAGCAGCCCTACCAGTCAGAATATCTTGTGCTCTTGCTGTGAACACCTAAGTTGACTCACCTCATGTGATCAAATAGAGGTTTATAGCTAGCGCATATATTCCCAGCACTAATTTATTTTACTTGTTATTTCATGTCACTTCTCCTCCCTTTAACGTAATTCAGTTTTTTGTTCAGTTATTTTCCACTTGTTGTATCTGCCCATTAAGCCAAGATTTTGCCTTTATTTCCAATTGTTTTCTTAGTGTTATTAAAGAGCATTGTTTATTATTGTGTTTATTCTCTTCCCTTACCTTACCACAGATTATCCACTGCAGTCATTCTTTTTTTTTCCATTTTTTTTACTTTTTTTGTTTTATATGTTGGCCTGGCCTTAACATTTGCCAGTGGAAGACTGCCGACCACCATCTCCACTACTTTCCGTCACAACTTAATTATAATCTGCGTTCAAATATTAATTCCATGGCTGTAACAATGCCTACCACTGTTGAAACTCCCTCAGACTCAACAGGAGCAGTTGCTCATCCCAATGGCCAGAGATCAGCTCAGGAAATGGCTATTCCTCTTTTTGCTGGCGAATCGCGCCTTTTAGAATCTTGGTTTAGTAAGGTTGAAGCGAAAACAGTTGCACGTTTTTCTAAGCCTACTGATGCCGAATACTTGGCAATTGCACGGTCAGCTGTAGACACAACCAAAGGTGATGCACGTTTTGTTGTTGATGAGAAAGCCATTGTTAGCCTCCAGTCTTGGTCTGAATTTAAAGATTTCTTTCGCCGTGGCTTTGTTAATAAAGGAGACCTTGACCCGTATAGGTTAGTCAAGAAAATTGCCAATGCCACCATGCAGCCTGGTGAGTCGTTTAATGCGTTTACTAGCCGTCTCGATCAGTATCTTTATGCCTTAGTTTCTGCTATGAATAATTCGACTTGGTTAGATAAAGACATAATCTGTCCCCTGAGTCTATGGCTAAAATGATAGCGTTTGGTACTTTAATGCATTTTGCCCCCGAGCATACTAAACCAATCGTTGAGCAACAAAATTTTGGTGTTAAACATGAAATTGGTGAAGTATTTGAAGCCATTAACAATGCTGCCGATAACTAGCTCCCCGAAGTGCTCAACTGTTGCCACCCTCTGATACTGTAAATGTAGTAACAAGCTCTCAGCATCCTCCACAAATTCTCAAAACTCTTGGTCGCAGAACCGCACCCATGCTCGTAGCCCTCAGTCAAATTCAAATTCGCCGCCTCATAAATTGCCGAAACGCCATAGTCCACAACCATCCGCTTCCTCATGTTGGCATTGTGGTAAGAGTAACCACATCGCAAGGGACTGTTGGTCCGCCCTAGATCATCACCTCCTAGACAATTCTCTCGGTCCCCTCGTCAATCTAATCATCCTAGGCTACCATATTGCAAGTACCATAAGCAAGTCGGTCACCACACTGCGGATTGTAGAGCTAGGCAAAGGGCATCTCCACCTCGTAACTCCCACGGTCAGTCTTGGCGAGGCTCACAGCGTCCAAGACATTATCAGAACCCTCGTAATTACAACTCCCAGCCCAACTATAATGCAAGTTCAAATTATAATACGCAGTCACAGAATGCTGGAGTTCAGAATGTTCACTCCATGTCGTCGGGAAACCCCCAAGGCCATCCGCTAACCAATTCAAGCTAGCCAATCCTAATGCCCTCCCTGTGTATTCAGTAGCTACCCAAAACAGATTTGGACACTTGACAGAGGAGGACACTGACTCTAGACCAGTTGTAGATGTTGACGGAACCACAGTACATTTAACCCAGACAAGACGCAGATATCCCAGACAACATAAGTCAAAAGTAGTAACTTGTCCAGTCTCAAGTGATGGTCCCCTTGTATCAGCCATTGTACATGGTAGAGTTTTAAAAGTTTTTCTTGATTCAGGTGCAAAAATTAATATTGTCAAGCCTTCAGCTCTTAGAGACATTGAAAGTAAGCACCCAACTACTTTAAAACAGTCACACATTCCTTTTCTAAGTGGTATTTCAGGAAATAAAGTAAAAGTTCAGGGTGAAATTGACCTCCCACTCAAGTTCAATGATGTCACATTGTCTATAACATGTTTAGTTGTTGACATTATTCATTTTCCTGGAGACATTCTCTTAGGTCTGTACACCATGATTGATGAAAATATTGCATTGTTTCCCCATCGTTGGAACATAAGTATCAAAGACCACGTCATACCCTTGTGTAGCATGTATCGACAGGGCCATGAGTTCAATCTTCATCAGACTACGTTAATTTCGTTGACACCCGCCTTGCTAGCGTAGGTTTGTCAGATCATTGTCGTGTTAGCATACCCGAGAAAATAGGCACTCGATTGAAGCATCGTAGTGGTGCAGTTGTTAAGGAGAGTGAGTATCGGGATCTTCTGGAAGGGGACGCCCTAACGGATTCTCGTTGTCTTGCTCGCCTGGCAGCTTCCATCTCTGAAGTCAGTGGTTCCACGGCTACTGACACTGTGCTGCACTCTCATTCTCTCACCAGAATAAGAGTTAAGGTTCAGGGAGTGCCTGAGTTGTCGGATGTGATTGCGGAAAGTGAAACATGTAAAGTGAATGGTACGTTTGTTGAACCCTCCTGGCACACAGTGCAGGACGGTACTGTTACATTATTTATTGCAAACACTAGTAATGCCGATATCCATCTCCAGTCTGGTACCCATGTTGTAGATTTTGCCCATTACTCGTTACCGGTGCGAGTTGTGGATGATGTCTCCATGGATCATACTGTTTGTACTCTCACGCCAGGAGAACAGGATCTCAGCCAGAGGTGCAAGCGCAACACCTCAGTCCTACTGATTTTCCTGACTCTGTGGCTCAGCTTTTGGAAATTTTGAACAGAAATAGAGCCGTTGTCGCCCTACCAGGAGAAAAGTTAGGTCTCACTCCTCTTATACACATAAAATTCCACTTGAACAAGGAACTACTCCTATTTATGTACCAGCTTACCGTCTTCCCCATTCTCAGAGAGCAGAAGCCGATAGACTTATAGAGGAAATGCTACAGAGTGATGTAATCGAATCGAGTAATTCGCCATGGAACGCTCCATTGATTCTTGTACCAAAGCGAGATGGGACTTGGAGACCTGTAATCGATTATCGAAAGCTTAACAGAGTAACAATACCTGATCGTTTCCCACTTCCAGTTCTAAATGATTTGTTGCAAAGTATTGGTCGAAATAAAGTATTCTCAACGTTAGATTTGTTGCAGGGATTCTGGCAAATCCCCCTTGATGAGAAAGTAAACAATTGACAGCCTTTAGTACTCCCAATGGTCATTTTCATTTCAAAAGAATGCCATTTGGTTTGCGGAGTAGTCCAATAACTTTTTCACGGCTCATGACAAATCTATTTCGTCGATTGATAGGAAGTACACTTCTAGTTTACCTTGATGATCTCATAATCATGTCGCAAGATGTTCAGACTCATTTCCAGAACCTTGAAAAAGTACTTGCAAAGCTCGCTGAAGCTAATTTAAAAATAAAGCTTGCAAAATGTTCATTTTTAAAAGAGAAGATTAATTTCCTAGGTCATACAGTTACACCTTCAGGTATTACATTGAATGAATCAAAAATTATTGCTGCCCGTGATTTTCCAACGCCTCGTACCGCAGAAGCCGTAAGACAGTTCACAGGTCTTGTAGGATTTTATCGTTCATTTATTGCTGGATTCTCTATTATAGCCGCTCCACTTTACAAGTTGCAAAGAAAAGATGAACCCTTTGTTTGGGGAGAGGCCCAGGATCAGTCATTCAAAAAACTCAAAGCAGCCTTGATTTCGTCACCTGTCCTTAGGTATCCAGATTTTTCTAAACCTTTTACGTTGGTTACAGATGCTAGTGACATAGGTTTAGGTGCTGCATTACTTCAAACAGAAGGTCACAGAGATCACGCAATAGCTTATGCTAGCCGTACATTATCTAAAGAAGAGAAAAATTATAGCGCAACAGAACGAGAAGCCTTAGCAGTTGTCTGGGCACTTAAACATTTCAGAGATACAATTTAATTACCCAGTTCATGTTCTTACAGATCACCAACCATTAATTCCCTTGTTCAAAAAAAGAATCCAGTTGGAAAGTTTGCTAGATATTTGCTCACAATTCAAGAATTCAATCCCACATTTGGATATATTCCAGGAAAGCAAAATGTTGTAGCCGATGCGTTTCTCGACACGTAGCTGCGATTCAGTTAAATTACCCAGCATTAGATGCTACAGTAGTAGAAACGGAACAGCGACAAGACCCCATATGGGCACCCGTCATTAAATTTTGACTAAGCAAGACACTCGCCCGATTCATAAACCGCCAGTACCATTGAAAGAATTAGTTATGTTAGACAATTTACTGTGTAGAGTAGTAAAGCTAGGGACAGCCCCGAGGAAATGTTGTGTCAGTTAGTTGTTCCAGCTGTCTTGGTACCAACTGTGTTAAAAATTATCCATGATGCTCCTGCAAGTGCACATCCAGGAAAGGATCGTACACTCCAACAAGGTCGATTAAAGTATTTTGGCCAAAAATGGCTAAGGACATTGCTCATTATGTTGACAGATGTTTAATTTGCCTACAGCACAAGGGACATGTTTCAGGACCTAATCCAATTCAGATGTACCCAACAACTAAAGCTCCTTGGGAACGAGTATCGATGGATTTATTGACAAATTTTGCGGAAACAGAGAAAGGGAACAAACATTTGCTTGTAATGGTCGATAATTTTTCACGATTTTGCGAACTAGTTCCTATCCCGAACAAAACAGCAGAAACTATAGCCAGTGCATTCCATGACCACATAATTTGTAGATATAGTATGCCTAAAGTAATCCTTTCAGATAATGGTCCAGAATTCAGTAATAGTATTTTAACTAGCTTGTGTGATTTATATAACATTAAAAAATGTAGCATCATGCCTTATCATCCAGCTAGCAACGGATTAGCTGAACGTACTAACAGGAAAGTTTTAGATGCCTTGAGAGTCACTTTGAATTTTGATAACAACAATTGGGATGATTTTATACCCTTAATTCAGTGTGCTATAAATTCTTCATTAATGTTTCTACAGGAGACACACCTCACGCTATTCTTTATGGTACAGATAAGATCCTCCCTAATGAATTGATTAACGTACCTCCTACTCCCTTATATAACGTAGATGATTTTGTTCAAGTAAGCGTAGACAAATGCAACTAGTATTCAAGAAAATACGAGAACAATTGTCCAAAGCTACAGCCGAGTTCACTCGAGCAAGGAATGAACGAGCTAAACCCAGTAAAATAACTATTGGATCTGTAGTAATGATACTTAACCAACACAGGTCTGGTCCTATGTACAAGTTAACTAAGAAATTTTTGGGTCCATATAAGGTAATCGAGCTTATCAAAGGTAACAAGTATAGATTGAAAAACTTAGTTCAGGAGAGTATATAAATGAGCATTTAGACCATATGAAGTTAGCTAAAATGACTGTTGACGACACTGATGAGGAAGATGACAATGAACTTATCCAGACAGATACTCCTATTGGGACACCACCTTCTGTGGTTGACAGACCACTTGATGTTCAGCAACCCCATACTAGCACTTATAATCTTAGATCTAGACCTCTCGTTTCAACTGTGCACTCACCACATGTCCATTGGCTAGATGATAACGAGGTTATCTCTCAAGATGATAGTTTGTCACATGCAGTTTCATCTGTTCCTGATCCTCAGTCAGAGCCAGAGTTGATAGTGCTCTGGATGAGCTAGGTGTAGATATCCGCAGAATTTACAATTAAGTGCACTCTGCAGTTATTCTGTTTTGGCTTTGAAAAATTCATTTGTAGTATTTCCACCACATGTGTCTTATTATTACCAATATATATATATGATCATGTTTTCTCTCAATTTTATTTTGTTACAAATTAAATGCCATTGTTAAGTCTACTGCCATTTGTAATTTTCTTACAGTGCTTGTCATAAAAGATTTCATTAATGTTCTAGCAACCACATTGAGGCCAGTGAATCCTGACTGCTATCACGCAGATGTTAGTCTTCTTGTTCCAGGTCTTGTATATACTTGTAAATATATTGCAAATTAAATATTGTGTACATTGGTCTTGTAAATATTATTGTACATGTAAATGAAAAGAAAAAAACAAAAAAAAAGAAAAAAAATCATTATCTAATCTTAAAATTCATTTGTGGTTGTTAGGTCAGAATTTTGTTCATTAATGTAATAATTGTTTAATTTTGTATTGTTTTCAAGCACATGCCATTGACACATGTTAATAATTTTGTTTAGGCAATACCTTGAGTTGTATTGTTCATATCTGACAAGTAGACATACACATGTTCTTCATACTAAGGTTGAATCAAAGCATTGTTACCATGATTTTCACCTATTATATTCAAAAAATTTTTTTTGGTGCATTTGCCAAGATGCTAGTATTACGCACACCTGATCTATTTCCAATGTTTATTATGCAATTTTCACATGTAAGCCATTATTGAATGCCACTGAGGTCCTTTCAGTATCATTGTAACTATATAGCTAGCCAGAACTTGTCGCAAGGGACGTCGACTTAGTAGCGTGTCCGAGCGGTGTTATATTCAAATTCCCCGCCAGTTGGAACATAACCAATCACAGGCGAGTAGGCCTCTGACGTCATGCCAGACAGAGGAGCATCAAGCAGCTGCTTGCGGTAGTCAGTCTTCTCCACAGACCCAGAGTAGTAGGACCTCGGCTGGCCAGATATATATCTTGTTGCCTTAGCCAATAAATCTACGAAGCAACATCTGTGTCTACATTCAACCCCCCACAAGGCAAAGAATACATGATGTCACGTTTTTATCCCAGTCTTTCAAGGTTCCATTGCAAAATTTCTTTTGGAGTGCTTTAATAGTCTGATGACTACGTTCAAGAGAACCCTGTGCAGCAGGATGATAGGGTTGGACAATACCTGTGTGATGTTAAACTCTTCCAGTGTCTTCTTGAAGAGATCACTGGTGAAGTTGGTGCCACAGTCACTTTGAACCTCTCTTGGAAATCCATACTGGGTGAAGATCTTCAATAGTTGTTTCACCACAGTAGCAGCCGTAATGTTCTTTACAGGAACTGCTATGGTGAATCTGGTGGTAGGATACAGGATAGTTAGTATATAGGCGTTGCCAGAACTGGTCCGGGGTAAAGGACCACACACAGTCTATGATGAGTCTGTGGAAAGGTTCCGCAGGCACCTGGATGGGAAGTAAAGGATCTTTGGGATTCGAGATGTTAGGTTTTCCTGCCTTTTGACATATAACACTGTTGCACGTAACTTTTGACGTCTTTAACCATACCTGGCCAGTAGTAGTCTTGTCTGATTCCGTGGTAGGTTTTGTTTAAACCATAGTGAGAAAGTGCTCCGTGGGCCAGGTGTAGAATATCGGGCTGGTGGAAACCACTAGTTGTTCGACATTTGCCCAATCGTCATCCTCTTCAGCTTACTGGGTCTGTATCTGCGGTAGAGCAACTGATTCTCTAGGAAGAACCCAGGGATACTGTCAGGTTGAGTCTCAGCCTGGACGAATTATGGTGTCAATGAAAGCTTCCCTCTGTAACTTACAGAACTCCACCATAGTAAGATTCGGTGGTAGATTCTGAGGGTCTTGAGGGACAGCGGTAGCAGTGGAGTCAGCTGGTTGCGGTCGTGCAGCTTGTGCACGGGTGGTCACCAAAACCGGAGGAGAAACTTCATCACTTTCTTGGACCTCTGCTGGAACATACTTAAAGATGGGATTGTCCACTACAGAGTTACCCACCTGGGGTTTGTCCATGATGATCAGGTTGAAAGGTTGCAGATCTTCAGCCAAGTCATTGCCCAGGAGAAGTTGCATTCCAGACATGGGAAAAGGCTTTTCCCTGATGGCGACTTTGACTTCACCGGTCACGAAAGGACAATCCAGGTGGACTCTGGCGAGTGGATACGGAGTGGTAGCAGCATGAGGTCAGTGATAAGGACGGTTTCCCCGGTGTAGGTGATGTTAGGCACAGATGATTTCAATATTATTGACTGAAGAGCTGCTGTGTCCCTCAAGATCTTCAATTTGAAACGTCCCTCCGAATCTGTACCGTTGGCAGAGACAGTTCCAGGATACAGGTGTTTGCTGAAGAGAGAAAGATCATTACTAGGAACACCAACATTCATCACAGGCTTACCGGACTTAGGAGGAGTCGGTTTGGGTTTAGTAGTTTCATTATTGCCTTTGTATTGAGCTTTTCCACATTTATCCATGGTATGTCCATAGAGTTTGCAATACTTACAATACAATTGAGAGAAGTCCTACTTCAGCTGCTGCAGACATCTGGCGTCAGGTACCTGTCTAAAAATGTCGTCAACATTCCTGCAGTATATGGCGGGTCTCAAGTCCATGTCAACTAAGACCCTCTGCTCAATGGTGCCCATATAGAAGCTCGCAAACAGGACACCTAGGGGAGAACCCATGGCGTCCCCATCTACTTGCTTATACATGTCCTTATCTCGGATCAAGAAGGGTGCCTCCTTAGTGCAGGCTTGGAGTAGTTTCCTCAGAATGCTTTCTGGGATGTCAAGAGGAGTGCAAGCTGGGTCACGACACACTCTGTCTGCTATCATCCCGATTGTTTCGTCCACAGGTACGTTGGTAAATAGTGACTCCACATCCAACGAGGCTCTTATCCCCGTGGCCGTGCTTCCGCTATAAGTCTACACATTCCTTGGGAGACTTCAAGCTGAAAGCACAGGGTACGTAAGGAGTCAGCAACCCGTTGAGTCGCTTAGGAAAGGCTGCGTGAACTGCACCTCACGTAGCTGGAAGACAATAGAACTCTGGGACAAATGATCACCACATACAAAATTCTCAGTGGAATTGGCAGGGTAGGCAAGGATGGATTATATAACACGGGTGGTACACACACAAGGGGACACAGGTGGAAGCTGAGTACCCAAATGAGCCACAGAGACATTAAAAAGAACTTTTTCAGTATCAGAGTAGTTAGTAAATGGAATGCACTAGGAAGCGATGTGGTGGAGGCTGACTCCATACACAGTTTCATATGCAGATATAATAGAGCCCAGTAGGCTCAGGAATCTGTATATCAGTTGATTGACGGTTGAGAGGCGGAACCAAAGAGCCAAAGCTCAACCCCCGCAAGCACAATTAGGTGAGTAAAACCATGTGAGTACACACAATGTGTGAACTACCAACATAACGTCCTCCACTTAAAGTATTTGGACTACCAACGGAACGTGGCACTTACTGTATTTGGACAACCAACAACACGTCCCAGTTATTGTATTTAGACTACTAACGTAGCATACCAACTGCTGTATTTGAGCTACCAACGTAACGACCCATTTACTGTATTTGGACTACCAACGTAACGTCCCAATAACTGTATTTGGACTCTCAATGTTAGGTCCGCTTACTGTATTTGGACTACCAATGCAAGGTCTCAGTTACTGTATTAAGAATAACAATGTATCGACCCAATTAATGTATTTGGACTCCAACATGATCAACGTAACGTCCCAATTACTATATTTGGACTACCAACTTGACGTCGCAACATCAGTGTTACAATATTTATTGTTTTTGTTTTTGAATACAACAAATACAAATACATACAACATGTTTGCTATTCCAAAGTAAATTAAACAATACAAATTACCATGACAATGTCGGCCTAATGTAATGTTTTTATTCGCTATAATTAGTTAAATAACATGTAACATAAATGTAACACCTGCTTACTGTATTTGGACTACCAATGTAACGACGCACTTACTGAATTTTGACTGCCATTGTAACGTCCAGTTTACTATATATGAACAACCAACGTACCGTTCCACATACTGTATATGAATCACTAACGTAACATCCTACTTGCTGTAATTGGACTACCAACGTAACTTCCCACCTACTGTATTTGGACTACTAACGTAACATCCCACTTACTGTATTGGAAAACAAACGTAACGGTCCACTTACTGTATTTGGACTACCAACGTAACGTCCTACTTACTGTATTTGGACTACCACTGTAACGTCCTACTTACTGTATTTGGACTACCAACGTAACGTCCTACTTACTGTATTTGGACTACCAACGTAACATCCCACTTTCTGTATTTGGAAAACAAACGTACGTTCTACTTACTGTATTTGGACTACCAACGTTACGTCAGTTACTGTATTTAGGCTACCATTAACATCCCACTTGCGGTCTTGGAATACCAACATAACGTCCAAAATACTGTTTGTGGACTACCAACGTTAC
>WNGS01002382.1:14295-29046 GCA_020271785.1 Procambarus virginalis
ACAAGCATGAAAAACTTGCCAATCAACTGTTGTGCTAGCTAGCTAGCTAGTTAGCTAGCTAGCTAGCTAGCTAGTTAGCTAGCTAGCTTGCTAGCTTGCTAGCTAGTTAGCTTGCTAGCTTGCTAGCTAGTTAGCTAGCTAGTTAGCTTGCTAGCTAGTTAGCTTGCTAGCTAGCTAGCTAGTTAGCTTGCTAGCTAGCTAGCTAGCTTGCTAGTTAGCTAGCTAGCTAGCTAGTTAGCTAGCTAGCTAGTTAGCTAGCTAGCTAGTTAGCTAGCTAGCTAGCTAGTTTGCTAGCTAGCTAGCTATTTGCTAGCTAGCTAGCTAGTTAGCTAGCTAGCTAGCTAGTTTGCTAGCTAGCTAGCTAGTTTGCTAGCTAGCTAGCTAGTTAGCTAGCTAGCTAGCTAGTTAGCTAGCTAGCTAGCTAGTTAGCTAGCTAGCTAGCTAGTTAGCTAGCTAGCTAGCTAGTTAGCTTGCTAGCTAGCTAGTTAGCTTGCTAGCTAGCTAGTTAGCTTGCTAGCTAGCTTGCTAGCTAGTTAGCTTGCTAGTTAGCTTGCTAGCTAGTTAGCTTGCTAGCTAGCTAGTTAGCTTGCTAGCTAGCTTGCTAGCTAGCTAGTTAGCTTGCTAGCTAGCTAGTTAGCTTGCTAGTTAGCTTGCTAGCTAGCTAGTTAGCTTGCTAGTTAGCTTGCTAGTTAGCTTGCTAGTTAGCTTGCTAGCTTGCTAGCTTGCTAGTTAGCTTGCTAGCTAGCTAGTTAGCTTGCTAGTTAGCTTGCTAGCTAGCTAGTTAGCTTGCTAGTTAGCTTGCTAGCTAGCTAGTTAGCTTGCTAGTTAGCTTGCTAGCTAGCTAGTTAGCTTGCTAGTTAGCTTGCTAGCTAGCTAGTTAGCTTGCTAGCTAGCTAGTTAGCTTGCTAGCTAGCTAGTTAGCTTGCTAGCTAGTTAGCTTGCTAGCTAGCTAGTTAGCTTGCTAGCTAGCTAGTTAGCTTGCTAGCTAGCTAGTTAGCTTGCTAGCTAGCTAGTTAGCTTGCTAGCTAGCTAGTTAGCTTGCTAGCTAGCTAGTTAGCTTGCTAGCTAGCTAGTTAGCTTGCTAGCTAGCTAGTTAGCTTGCTAGCTAGCTAGTTAGCTTGCTAGCTAGCTAGTTAGCTTGCTAGCTAGTTAGCTTGCTAGCTAGTTAGCTTGCTAGCTAGTTAGCTTGCTAGCTAGCTAGTTAGCTTGCTAGCTAGCTAGTTAGCTTGCTAGCTAGCTAGTTAGCTTGCTAGCTAGCTAGTTAGCTTGCTAGCTTGCTAGTTAGCTTGCTAGCTAGCTAGTTAGCTTGCTAGCTTGCTAGCTAGTTAGTTTGCTAGCTACTTAGCTTGCTAGCTACGTAGCTTGCTAGCTTGCTAGCTACGTAGCTTGCTAGCTTGCTAGCTAGTTAGCTTGCTAGCTAGTTAGCTTGCTAGCTTGCTAGCTAGTTAGCTTGCTAGCTAGTTGGCTTGCTAGCTTGCTAGCTAGTTAGCTTGCTAGCTTGCTAGCTAGTTAGCTTGCTAGCTTGCTAGCTAGTTAGCTTGCTAGCTAGTTAGCTTGCTAGCTTGCTAGCTAGTTAGCTTGCTAGCTTGCTAGCTTGCTAGCTTGCTAGCTAGTTAGCTTGCTAGCTTGCTAGCTAGTTAGCTTGCTAGCTTGCTAGCTAGTTAGCTTGCTAGCTTGCTAGCTAGTTAGCTTGCTAGCTTGCTAGCTTGCTAGCTTGCTAGCTAGTTAGCTTGCTAGCTTGCTAGCTAGTTAGCTTGCTAGCTTGCTAGCTAGTTAGCTTGCTAGCTTGCTAGCTAGTTAGCTTGCTAGCTTGCTAGCTAGTTAGCTTGCTAGCTTGCTAGCTAGTTAGCTTGCTAGCTTGCTAGCTAGTTAGCTTGCTAGCTTGCTAGCTAGTTAGCTTGCTAGCTTGCTAGCTAGTTAGCTTGCTAGCTTGCTAGCTAGTTAGCTTGCTAGCTTGCTAGCTAGTTAGCTTGCTAGCTTGCTAGCTAGTTAGCTTGCTAGCTTGCTAGCTAGTTAGCTTGCTAGCTAGTTAGCTTGCTAGCTAGTTAGCTTGCTAGCTAGTTAGCTTGCTAGTTAGCTTGCTAGCTAGTTAGCTTGCTAGTTAGCTTGCTAGCTAGTTAGCTTGCTAGTTAGCTTGCTAGCTAGTTAGCTTGCTAGCTTGCTAGCTAGTTAGCTTGCTAGCTAGTTAGCTTGCTAGCTTGCTAGCTAGTTAGCTTGCTAGCTAGTTAGCTAGTTAGCTTGCTAGCTAGTTAGCTTGCTAGCTAGTTAGCTTGCTAGCTTGCTAGGTAGTTAGCTTGCTAGCTTGCTAGCTAGTTAGCTTGCTAGCTTGCTAGCTAGTTAGCTTGCTAGCTAGTTAGCTTGCTAGCTTGCTAGCTAGTTAGCTTGCTAGCTTGCTAGCTAGTTAGCTTGCTAGCTTGCTAGCTAGTTAGCTTGCTAGCTTGCTAGCTAGTTAGCTTGCTAGCTTGCTAGCTAGTTAGCTTGCTAGCTTGCTAGCTAGTTAGCTTGCTAGCTTGCTAGCTAGCTAGTTAGCTTGCTAGCTTGCTAGCTTGCTAGCTAGCTAGCTTGCTAGCTAGTTAGCTTGCTAGCTAGTTAGCTTGCTAGCTTGCTAGCTAGTTAGCTTGCTAGCTAGATAGCTTGCTAGCTTGCTAGCTAGATAGCTTGCTAGCTTGCTAGCTAGATAGCTTGCTAGCTTGCTAGCTAGATAGCTTGCTAGCTTGCTAGCTAGATAGCTTGCTAGCTTGCTAGCTAGATAGCTTGCTAGCTTGCTAGCTTGCTAGCTAGATAGCTTGCTAGCTTGCTAGCTAAATAGCTTGCTAGCTTGCTAGCTAGATAGCTTGCTAGCTTGCTAGCTTGCTAGCTTGCTAGCTAGCTAGCTTGCTAGCTTGCTAGCTAGCTAGCTTGCTAGCTAGCTTGCTAGCTAGCTAGCTAGCTTGCTTGCTAGCTAGCTAGTTAGCTTGCTAGCTTGCTAGCTAGCTAGTTAGCTTGCTAGCTTGCTAGCTAGCTAGTTAGCTTGCTAGCTTGCTAGCTAGCTAGTTAGCTTGCTAGCTTGCTAGCTAGCTAGTTAGCTTGCTAGCTAGCTAGTTAGCTTGCTAGCTTGCTAGCTAGCTAGTTAGCTTGCTAGCTTGCTAGCTAGCTAGTTAGCTTGCTAGCTAGCTAGTTAGCTTGCTAGCTTGCTAGCTAGCTAGTTAGCTTGCTAGCTAGCTAGTTAGCTTGCTAGCTAGCTAGTTAGCTTGCTAGCTAGCTAGTTAGCTTGCTAGCTTGCTAGCTAGTTAACTTGCTAGCTTGCTAGCTAACTTGCTAGCTTGCTAGCTAGTTAGCTTGCTAGCTTGCTAGCTAGTTAGCTTGCTAGCTTGCTTGCTAGTTAGCTTGCTAGCTAGTTAGCTTGCTAGCTTGCTAGTTAGCTTGCTAGCTAGTTAGCTTGCTAGCTTGCTAGTTAGCTTGCTAGCTAGTTAGCTTGCTAGCTTGCTAGTTAGCTTGCTAGCTAGTTAGCTTGCTAGCTTGCTAGCTAGCTAGTTAGCTTGCTAGCTTGCTAGCTAGTTAACTTGCTAGCTTGCTAGCTAGTTAGCTTGCTAGCTTGCTAGCTAGTTAACTTGCTAGCTTGCTAGTTAGCTTGCTAGCTTGCTAGCTAGTTAGCTTGCTTGCTAGCTTGCTAGCTTGCTAGCTAGTTAGCTTGCTTGCTAGCTAGTTAGCTTGCTAGCTAGTTAGCTTGCTTGCTAGCTAGTTAGCTTGCTAGCTAGTTAGCTTGCTAGCTTGCTAGTTAGCTTGCTAGCTTGCTAGTTAGCTTGCTAGCTAGTTAGCTTGCTAGCTTGCTAGTTAGCTTGCTAGCTAGTTAGCTTGCTAGCTTGCTAGTTAGCTTGCTAGCTAGTTAGCTTGCTAGCTTGCTAGCTAGTTAGCTTGCTAGCTTGCTAGCTAGTTAGCTTGCTAGCTTGCTAGCTAGTTAGCTTGCTAGCTTGCTAGCTAGTTAGCTTGCTAGCTTGCTAGCTAGTTAGCTTGCTAGCTTGCTAGCTAGTTAGCTTGCTAGCTTGCTAGCTAGTTAGCTTGCTAGCTAGTTAGCTTGCTAGCTAGTTAGCTTGCTAGCTAGTTAGCTTGCTAGCTAGTTAGCTTGCTAGCTAGTTAGCTTGCTAGCTTGCTAGCTAGTTAGCTTGCTAGCTTGCTAGCTAGTTAGCTTGCTAGCTTGCTAGCTAGTTAGCTTGCTAGCTTGCTAGCTAGTTAGCTTGCTAGCTTGCTAGCTAGTTAGCTTGCTAGCTTGCTAGCTAGTTAGCTTGCTAGCTTGCTAGTTAGCTTGCTAGCTAGTTAGCTTGCTAGCTTGCTAGCTAGTTAGCTTGCTAGCTAGTTAGCTTGCTAGCTTGCTAGCTAGTTAGCTTGCTAGCTAGTTAGCTTGCTAGTTAGCTTGCTAGCTAGTTAGCTTGCTAGCTAGTTAGCTTGCTAGCTAGTTAGCTTGCTAGCTTGCTAGCTAGTTATCTTGCTAGCTTGCTAGCTAGTTAGCTTGCTAGTTAGCTTGCTAGCTAGTTAGCTTGCTAGCTTGCTAGCTAGTTAGCTTGCTAGCTTGCTAGCTAGTTAGCTTGCTTGCTAGCTAGTTAGCTTGCTAGCTTGCTAGCTAGTTAGCTTGCTTGCTAGCTAGTTAGCTTGCTAGCTTGCTAGCTAGTTAGCTTGCTTGCTAGCTAGTTAGCTTGCTAGCTTGCTAGCTAGTTAGCTTGCTAGCTAGTTAGCTTGCTAGCTTGCTAGCTAGTTAGCTTGCTAGTTAGCTTGCTAGCTTGCTAGCTAGTTAGCTTGCTAGCTTGCTAGCTAGTTAGCTTGCTTGCTAGCTAGTTAGCTTGCTAGCTTGCTAGCTAGTTAGCTTGCTTGCTAGCTAGTTAGCTTGCTAGCTTGCTAGCTAGTTAGCTTGCTAGCTAGTTAGCTTGCTAGCTTGCTAGCTAGTTAGCTTGCTTGCTAGCTAGTTAGCTTGCTAGCTTGCTAGCTAGTTAGCTTGCTTGCTAGCTAGTTAGCTTGCTAGCTTGCTAGCTAGTTAGCTTGCTAGCTTGCTAGCTAGTTAGCTTGCTTGCTAGCTAGTTAGCTTGCTAGCTTGCTAGCTAGTTAGCTTGCTAGCTAGCTAGTTAGCTTGCTAGCTAGCTAGTTAGCTTGCTTGCTAGCTAGTTAGCTTGCTAGCTTGCTAGCTAGTTAGCTTGCTAGCTTGCTAGCTTGCTAGCTAGTTAGCTTGCTAGCTTGCTAGCTTGCTAGCTAGTTAGCTTGCTAGCTAGTTAGCTTGCTAGCTTGCTAGCTAGTTAGCTTGCTAGCTTGCTAGCTAGTTAGCTTGCTAGCTTGCTAGCTAGTTAGCTTGCTAGCTAGTTAGCTTGCTAGCTTGCTAGCTAGTTAGCTTGCTAGCTTGCTAGCTAGTTAGCTTGCTAGCTTGCTAGCTAGTTAGCTTGCTAGCTAGCTAGCTAGTTAGCTTGCTAGCTAGCTAGCTAGTTAGCTTGCTAGCTAGCTAGCTAGTTAGCTTGCTAGCTAGCTAGCTAGTTAGCTTGCTAGCTAGCTAGCTAGTTAGCTTGCTAGCTAGCTAGCTAGCTAGTTAGCTTGCTAGCTAGCTAGCTAGTTAGCTTGCTAGCTAGCTAGCTAGTTAGCTTGCTAGCTAGCTAGTTAGCTTGCTAGCTAGCTAGCTAGCTAGCTAGTTAGCTTGTTAGCTAGCTAGTTAGCTTGCTAGCTAGTTAGCTTGCTAGCTAGCTAGTTAGCTTGCTAGCTAGCTAGTTAGCTTGCTAGCTAGCTAGTTAGCTTGCTAGCTAGTTAGCTTGCTAGCTAGCTAGTTAGCTTGCTAGCTAGCTAGTTAGCTAGCTAGTTAGCTTGCTAGCTTGCTAGCTAGCTAGTTAGCTTGCTAGCTAGCTAGCTAGCTAGCTAGTTAGCTTGTTAGCTAGCTAGTTAGCTTGCTAGCTAGCTAGTTAGCTTGCTAGCTAGCTAGTTAGCTAGCTAGTTAGCTTGCTAGCTAGTTAGCTAGCTAGCTAGTTAGCTAGCTAGCTAGTTAGCTTGCTAGCTAGTTAGCTTGCTAGCTAGTTAGCTTGCTAGCTAGTTAGCTTGCTAGCTAGTTAGCTAGTTAGCTAGTTAGCTGGCTAGCTAGTTAGCTGGCTAGCTAGTTAGCTTGCTAGCTAGTTAGCTAGTTAGCTAGTTAGCTTGCTAGCTAGTTAGCTTGCTAGCTAGTTAGCTTGCTAGCTAGTTAGCTAGCTAGCTTGCTAGTTAGCTTGCTAGCTAGTTAGCTAGCTAGTTAGCTTGCTAGCTAGCTAGTTAGCTAGCTAGTTAGCTAGCTAGTTAGCTTGCTAGCTAGCTAGTTAGCTAGCTAGTTAGCTAGCTAGCTAGTTAGCTAGCTAGCTAGTTAGCTAGCTAGTTAGCTTGCTAGCTAGTTAGCTAGCTAGCTAGTTAGCTTGCTAGCTAGTTAGCTTGCTAGCTAGTTAGCTTGCTAGCTAGTTAGCTTGCTAGCTAGTTAGCTAGTTAGCTTGCTAGTTAGCTTGCTAGCTTGCTAGCTAGTTAGCTTGCTAGCTAGTTAGCTTGCTAGCTTGCTAGCTAGTTAGCTTGCTAGCTTGCTAGCTAGTTAGCTTGCTAGCTTGCTAGTTAGCTAGCTAGCTTGCTAGTTAGCTTGCTAGCTAGTTAGCTTGCTAGCTAGTTAGCTTGCTAGCCTGCTTGCTAGCCTGCTTGCTAGCCTGCTAGCTTGCTAGCCTGCTAGCTTGCTAGCCTGCTAGCTTGCTAGCCTGCTAGCCTGCTAGCTTGCTAGCCTGCTAGCTAGTTAGCTTGCTAGCCTGCTAGCTAGTTAGCTTGCTAGCCTGCTAGCTAGCTTGCTAGCCTGCTAGCTAGTTAGCTTGCTAGCCTGCTAGCTAGTTAGCTTGCTAGCTTGCTTGCTAGTTAGCTTGCTAGCTTGCTTGCTAGTTAGCTTGCTAGCTTGCTAGCTAGTTAGCTTGCTAACTTGCTAGCTAGTTAGCTTGCTAGCTAGTTAGCTTGCTAGCTTGCTAGTTAGCTTGCTAGCTTGCTAGTTAGCTTGCTAGCTTGCTAGTTAGCTTGCTAGCTTGCTAGTTAGCTTGCTAGCTTGCTAGTTAGCTTGCTAGCTTGCTAGTTAGCTTGCTAGCTTGCTAGTTAGCTTGCTAGCTAGCTAGTTAGCTTGCTAGCTAGCTAGTTAGCTTGCTAGCTAGCTAGTTAGCTTGCTAGCTAGCTAGTTAGCTTGCTAGTTAGCTTGCTAGCTAGCTAGTTAGCTTGCTAGTTAGCTTGCTAGCTAGCTAGTTAGCTTGCTAGTTAGCTTGCTAGCTAGCTAGTTAGCTTGCTAGTTAGCTTGCTAGCTAGCTAGTTAGCTTGCTAGCTAGCTAGTTAGCTTGCTAGTTAGCTTGCTAGCTAGCTAGTTAGCTTGCTAGTTAGCTTGCTAGCTAGCTAGTTAGCTTGCTAGCTTGCTAGCTTGCTAGCTAGCTAGTTAGCTTGCTAGCTAGTTAGCTTGCTAGCTAGCTAGTTAGCTTGCTAGCTTGCTAGTTAGCTTGCTAGCTAGTTAGCTTGCTAGCTAGCTAGTTAGCTTGCTAGCTTGCTAGTTAGCTTGCTAGCTAGCTAGTTAGCTTGCTAGTTAGCTTGCTAGCTAGCTAGTTAGCTTGCTAGCTTGCTAGCTAGCTAGTTAGCTTGCTAGCTTGCTAGCTAGCTAGTTAGCTTGCTAGCTTGCTAGCTAGCTAGTTAGCTTGCTAGCTTGCTAGCTAGCTAGTTAGCTTGCTAGCTTGCTAGCTAGCTAGTTAGCTTGCTAGCTTGCTAGCTAGCTAGTTAGCTTGCTAGCTTGCTAGCTAGCTAGTTAGCTTGCTAGCTAGCTAGTTAGCTTGCTAGCTTGCTAGCTAGCTAGTTAGCTTGCTAGCTAGCTAGTTAGCTTGCTAGCTAGCTAGTTAGCTTGCTAGCTTGCTAGCTAGCTAGTTAGCTTGCTAGCTAGTTAGCTTCCTAGCTTGCTTGCTGGCTAGCTTGCTTAAGACAAGTTGTATATTAACCCATTCAAGAGAATGTTGGACTTGATTACACGATTTGTATACTAGCGTGATTGGGGGGGGGGGGGGGATGAAGGGGGAGAGCTTGACTCCCAGAATGTGTCGACAAAACATTCTGGGATTTTTATTAATCAGGTCGTCCTCGTAAACAAAGGCTAAAGTCCATTCCATGCACCCGCCAAACTCCCCGTTTATGCAACACGTCTTCCATTCAAGTCCATTACATCCAGCGGTCGACCCCACAGACGCATTCATGATTTTTTTACATGTTCATTCAAAACGGGAATTTTCTCTGTTATAGTAGTATATTGTGCATATATAGGCATAGGTTAGGTGTTTAGGTTCTGTTGGCGATTATTTGTATTTGTAGTACGTGGGTGAAGCATTTACAGCGTTGTGGTTCGAACAAAAGTCGTCAGTGAAGCACTTGTGCCGGAAGTGTTCGGACGTCATCAGTTGAGTCGTGTGTAAACGATTTTTCATTCATAAACCAGCCCATCCTCCAAACAAAGACCTAAAAGTGATTCCATCCACCCGCCAAACCCCCAGCTGTTTATGAATGAAAAACTACTTACACACGACTCACAACTGATGGCGTCCGAACACTTCCGGAACAAGTGCTTCACTGACGACTTGTGTTCGAACCACAACGCTGTAAATGCTTCACCCACGTACTACAAATACAAATAATCGCCAACAGAACCTAACGAGTGCCTAAATATGCTAATATATAATAATGATAATAATATTAATCATAATAATAATTTTTATATTTGAGAAGTTCTGTTTTGAATGAACAGCATGTTCATTCGTTATTGTACTCTGAGAGAGAACTCTATCAACATCAGAGGCCCGAACTGTTCAACACGCTTCCGCTACACATAAGGGACATAACTGGCAAACCCCTCACAGTGTTCAAGAGAGAACTGGATAAGCACCTCCAAAGGATACCTGATCAACCAGGCTGTGACTCGTACGTCAGGCTGCGAGCAGCCGCGTCCAACAGCCTGGTTGATCAGTCCAGCAACCAGGAGGCCTGGTCGACGACCGGGCCGCGGGGACGCCAAGCCCCGGATGCACCTCAAGGTAAGGTATGTTAAAATTGATGAATGCATCTTTGGGGTCGACCGCTGGATGGAATGGAAGTTGGTCTGAAGACGGGTTGATTTAAGATGCAGAATTGTATGCAGGTAAAGGTGAACCCCGCGCTTATAACAACCATTTATCTCTTAAGTTTATTGTGTACTGTGTATACGGGATCCTAATCACTTTCCTTCATCTTGCAGGTAAGTCTTGGCATCACCGTAAGGTTACTAAGGTAAGCAAAGGCCGCATCGTAAGATTACTAAGGTAAGCAAACTCCCGCGACTCTCTCTCAACTATGGTGTAATCACGTGATAGACCTCAGGGAAACAGTCGAGGCGACAGGAATACAACTATCCACATCACTAGAAGCTAGAGGGCCGTCCCTGGATAGTGGTACTCTTGGGTTAGTCAGGAAGGGGGGGTTAGGGGATGGCTGTTGGGCTATTTGATACCCATATTTGATGGCTTTTAATGGCAATATGGGCATCAAGGCCGGTATTGGTCAGGACCAGAAGGCCCTGAAGACCTAAAGGTCCAGGGGGCCAGATTCACGAAGCAGTTACGCAAGCACTTACGAACGTGTATGTCTTTCCTGGATCTTTGACAGCTTTGGTTACATTTATTAAACAGTTTACAAGCATGAAAACTTGCCAATCAACTGTTGCTATTGTTATAAACAGCCTCCTGGTGCTTCGGAGCTCATTAACTGTTTAATAATTGTAAACAAAGCCGCCAAAGATTGAGAAAAGATGTACAAGGTTCGTAAGTGCTTTCGTGAATCTGGCCCCAGGGCGAGATTGTCGTGGGGGTCGTAACAAGGCGATTAGCGCGTGTCTTGAGCGATACGGAAGGATCTCAAGACCGAATTATCTTCAACCTGAAAATAATCTTATCTCTTAATGGCATTGGATAGTTACCAGGTCCTCTAATGGCGATTTTTGGTTTGTTGTCTGTTTTGAATTGTCGTTTATCTCGCTGAAATGATACAATTCGACCCTTGTTTCATGGTGTGATAAGGCTAGTTGAGCGATTAGTTTCGCAATGGTTTATAATAGATATTTCCCAGGTGGTGTGGTACGCGGTCTGGCGACGCATGGCAACTTCTCCCGGCAACGATGACGTAACACCCAGCTCACGCATGGTGCCAGTGACGTCATGGTTTTGGGGCAACCCCCTCCCCCTCCCTCCTAGGCTAGGGGAGGGGGATAGAAGGGCTCGGAGATGAGGGGAGGGAGGGAACTTGTTAAGTAGCAAAAACTGACTGAGAGGCATTTAAAAGCAGCCCACAGGATGGAACCCTCGTCCGCCCTGTCCTCGTCCGCCCTGTCCTCGTCCGCCCTGTCCTCGTCCGCCCTGTCCTCATCCGCCCTGTCCTCGTCCGCCCTGTCCCTCGTCCGCCCTGTCCCTCGTCCGCCCTGTCCTACAAAGAACGTCGCTTTTCGCCCGTATGCGTTACACAAGGCGAAAAACTGCCGTACTAGAAAATGGAAGCGGCTGGCGAAAGTGACGTACTGTTCCGTTTTCTGTTTTGGGTCCTCTGGTAGGTTAGGAGAGACCGCTTAAATTTACTATTTTCTTGACGTTGGGAAACTTTAGGAGGATGGGAGTGAAAAACTACAGAAGGATGAGGGGAAGGGAGTTGTCAGGGAAAAGCGCCAAGCCCATTACGACTATATATAGCCCTGGAAAGGGGTCAGGATAAGAATCTGGGATGGGACGGGGGAAAGGAATGGTGCCCAACCACTTGTGGGACGGTCGGGGATTGAACGCCGACCTGCACGAAGCGAGATCGTCGCTTCGTGCGACGAAGCGACGATCTCGCTTCGTCTCGACGATTTCGACCAAACCACACACTAGAAAGTGAAGGGACGACGACATTTCGGTCCGTCCTGGACCATTCTAAAGTCGATTAGTAATCGACTTGAGAATGGTCCGGGACGGACCGAAATGTCGTCGTCCCTTCACTTTCTAGTGTGTGGTTTGGTCAACATGGCTTTGGTCAACAGGGGCTCGTTCAACCAGATCGATCAAACTGATCGATACGGGATCTTCACCAGCCGTGACGAATCAAGACAATGGAATATCGTGA
Source organism: Procambarus virginalis (assembly GCA_020271785.1). Taxonomy (NCBI): domain Eukaryota; kingdom Metazoa; phylum Arthropoda; class Malacostraca; order Decapoda; family Cambaridae; genus Procambarus; species Procambarus virginalis. Next base: position 25,432 of record WNGS01002382.1, read on the forward strand.
TCTGATTCGCATCAAAAGCTTTCGGTAAATTCCGGCGCACGGGTCTAAAGATATCGTAAATAATGGCTCCCACAAGTTCAAGTATGTTTGAGACAAGAAAGAAATACATCTTAAAGGGATAGAGTAGCTTAGGCTATTTCTCCACCCCCCCCCTCCCTCCATGGCTCCCACAGACTTGCCTATCTACTTGGGTTGGACGGTAGAGCGACGGTCTAGCTTCATGCAGGTCGGCGGTCGATCCCCGTCCGTCCCAAATGGTTGGTTGCCGTTCCTGTCCCTCGTCCCGTCCCTGATCCCTTCCCGCTGGACATTCACTGACATACTATGCAGCGTCAGAGACGAATGAACACCCCGTCTAATCTGACGCACGAATATCGCCAAGATACTGGGCCGGGCGGTGAACACAATAGGACTCTTCATTCACATGATTACCTTGCGATGATTTCGCATGGCATAATATGTCAAGAATCAACGCAAAGGGAGCCAGAGACCAAGATTGATGATGTAATCTTGGTATAAAAAATCCCAGCACTTGCACACGACTCCTAGTAGCCCGTAGCTTTAATTACCCTTCAGGACCACTATGTCAAGGAAGACAAACTTACAAAGACTACAAACCGTGCCAAACAGTGCCAAACAGGGCACAAACACCGCCCTCCACAGTGACCTGACAATCCATGAGCTCCTTGAATCCTTGAAAATGCCACCCGCAGGTGTCAGAATACTAGAAGCAGCCTCCAAGATGTGCAATTGACTTGCAAGACTCAGATCTTGAAAGATGGCGCCAAGGCACGACCCAATAGCTTTGGATTTCCTAGAGCCACCGATCTCCACAATACATAATTCAGAGATAAGTTTGCAGACCAGATAACCCCCATCTGGAAGAAGCTTTATAAGACATAAGTCTTTAAAGAGTTACATAAAAACATGTACATCAGTATTAGTACTCGCCTAGTTGTGCTTGTGGGGGGGTTGAGCTTCGGCTCTTTGGTCCCGCCTCGGTGTACATGCATGCGAACCTCAGATACCCACTGAAACCACTTTGCGAGAGAGCAAACATAGCTGCCCATTTCGTGTCAAAAGGGAGAAGGGGAAGCTGTCCGTCTTGCTATCATATAATTATATTCAAAATTTCTCCAACTTTTTATCTTCAGCTGTACCTCTGCTTGTTCACAATGTCCTTGATGGATTGATAACTGTGTATGCTCGCTTTGGTCGAGTGATCGCTGCTCTTGCCCTTCAGGGTTGACTGATTATTGCATGTGCAATTCTCCTTCACTTTGCATGGTTGTTGAAGGCTGTCTTGCTGTGAGCCGCGTCACATAACCTCGTGCGTGTATTAGTTTAATAATTAATCCGTTTTGGCGGGGGACAGTAAGCCTGTGTGTGTATATACCCAGTGGGCAGAATATGCAAGATTGGCGTTGGTTTGACGCTGAGTCAATGTTCATTTAATGATGAATCGACGTTAATGACATTGAATTGGCGGTGTTATATTACACACAGAAATAGCGTGATGCATCAAATGAACAAATCCACAAGAGCCGTGATGAGGATTCGAACCCAAGTCAGAGATGATCCGGACGTAGGTTCGAACCCTCATCACGGCCCTTATGGATTTGTTCAGGTGGTGTTATATACTTGTGCCTTTTTAAAAGTCCCTCATCTACCCACTCAAAGTGTGCGATTTTTCTCTACGCCTACCTCCCTTAGGAGGTGGACTACAAGTTTAAAGGCTGCTCTTGGCAGTTAAGCATGAGTCCAGTAGAAAAAGGAGAAGCGGGAGCAAACCGCCAGGCTTCCACCAGCAGGGGTGGAAACCTGTCCACAATAGGCCGCTGGTTCCTCCTAGTTAAACATGACGTTAAAACCAATAAAGGGTAACCGACGGGTTCTCACAATCAAATTTTATATTTGTTGTGTGGCGCTATGAATTGGAATTCGAATTCCCAAGAGCGCAGCCGTCATATCAAAGATTTAAAACAACAATATCAAATATATATCAGAACAATGGGAGTGGTACAGAATAGTTGAAGGTTGACATCAAAGACTGTTAACAAATAACAATTTATTATAACAAGAGACTAGACTACTACATTAAAACAAAAGAATGTCAATGACGTTACTCGAACATAAGCGTGCCCACAGAGGAATCAACACGCAAGCAAGAACTAACAGATCTATAATCACAATTACAACAAATGACACAGTGAGTTCTGGAACACGTCTCCAGTAACCTCCTAACTGTTCTACGCCTCAGTGCAGTCTACACCTGCAATAGCGGTTGCAATGCAATCAAATCAGTAGCCTTTCAATGACATCAATAACTAATGGGTTCACTGGCAACTCCAGCACCCTTCCTCAAATTAATCTTTACGTTAATGTCCATCCAGTGGCACCATAACCAACAGCTAAATAGCAACCCTTGCTGTGTGGCTGCATACTGAACTAACCTGAACACAGGTGTGCCCACTGATGACGCAATATTGCAAACTCAAAGAAAAATATCACAGACTAAGTTACACCACAGCGTGTGATTTAATTACGTTACAGTCCAACCAGTGGCATTTGCAACACAGCTATTCAACAGCCCCTCGAGAAATGACAGCAGGCTCCATCCTGCTGACACTTCGGGCTGACAACATGAACTAACTGAACAATCTTCCACTGATGACACAAGCAAGCAATCAATAGTGACACGGCTTCTAGTGGCAACTACTCTAATCACAAGCTTAAGGCCCTCCCTCCAACAGGAGAGACCCCCGTAATCCGGTGGGTAGTCTAACAGTGACTCCCCCCTATCACAACTAAAGTGAACACAGTCAGGCAAGGTGGGATTCTGGGACACAGCTCCACTCATCCCTAAGTTACTTTACCCACGTCACTAGACGATAACCAAAAGAAATTGCCTTAATCAATTGCAACATTGATTATGTGAATAATGATGGAAATTGACTGATCACAGCAGTCAGCAACAAGTACTACTTTAATAACAACAAGTGTCTCACTCAAGACAACAACATGATAGTACTCTACGTTAACACAAGTCCTCTTGTCACAATAACTCAAACTCTTAAATTACATCACACTGACTCCTTGCAAGTATTCAGTGAGTAATTCTTAATTAAGGTCAAACGGACCACTAATACATCCCAATTGAGTTACGTTACTAAGCCTACCCCAAGTGGGTGGCTTCTCAACAGTCTGTGTATCACTAATTACGTTTACTTACTAATGAGTGCTAATTACCCTAATTAGCCTTGAGCAATTAATTAACTGTCACCAGGACCGATAATTAATCATACATAAATACGTCTCACTCCGCACTGCCTAAGCAGGTCTCATCAAAACACTGTGAATTCACGGAAGAGGAGTTAATTACCCTAATTAACAATGAGTGCAACTTAATCCACTGTCACCAGACAGAATATGATTAATATAACGTATTATGCTAACCCCATGACCTCGCTTTACCGAGTCATCTGAGTCCTCAAGACTCCAGACGTTAATTACTCCACTAATTATCATGAGCCACTAATTGCCCCAACCCTGAAAGGCGGTTAGTCTCGAGCAACTGACGTTAGCACTATCACTGACAGACTCTGACAGATCTCT
>WNGS01002383.1:0-13503 GCA_020271785.1 Procambarus virginalis
AGCACATAAATGATCTTCACGTAACATGGTTTATTACCCCATGACAATGCTTCAGTATTTGTAAAGTTATAATTCCCGGTTATTAAGGTAATTAGAGAAATAACAAACCCTGAATGTATGAACGTTAAAAGCATTATGGTATGTGCAAAATATTCTTGTTTTGCAAGAACACTGGCTTACATCTTATGAATTTCAAAACCACTTCAAATTTATTGATAGTTCTTTTTCCACTGGCAGTATTGACATGTCTATTGACTGGTCAGGTCCTGGAAGACCCTATGGTGCTGCTGCTATCCTGGGCATAACCATATGCAATGTAAAGTTGAGGTTGTCAATATTGTATCAGGGCTCACTCCTGCTATACTTGTGTCCTATAGTTATCTGGAGATGATTTCGGGGCTTATCATTCCCCACGGCCCGGTCCTTGACCAGGCCTCTTTTTTTTTTTGGTTACACAATCCCAAGAAAGCAGCCTGTAGCAGCTGTCTATTTCTCAGGTACATATTTAGTGCTAGGTGAACAGACACATCAGGATGAAAGAAACTGCCCATTTGTTTCCGCCTCCACCAAGGATCGAACCCAGAACCTCAGGACTACGAATCCAATGCGCTGTTCACTCAGCTGTCAGGCCCCTTTGCTCAGGGTCCTGAAAGGTGCTCAGCAGTATTTGATTATGTGTGTGTGTGTATATGCATGGTTTCCACAAGCAATATCAACTGTGCAGATGAGTATGGAAATGTACGATCAGAAATATATCAATTGACTAATTTGTATCATAATGCTGAACTCATGGATGGTAGGTGATTTTTAACACTGATTTTACCCGCTAAGATGTGTACTTAAATTTGTTTAATGCATTCATGGATGCTGAAAATTTACATAATCCTGCTATTAATGATTAATATAATATTAACTTTAGCTTTATGTCATGAGATAGGAATGGAAGATCTCATATTGATCATTTTTTATTGATGATATAACTGGTCACACGTTTAAGTATAAGGCTGTCAATGATTTGATTTTTGATCGATTGTTGCCGCCGAAGGCGGCTAGCTTATTGTGCACCCCATACTCATCCTGTGAGCCCTAGCGCAAAAGCATTACAGAGGGCACAAAAGGTCTTTATCAGACCTCATCTTAGATTATTACATTAACACTTACATCTATCCTTCACACCTTATAGTTACAATGTCAGCTAGTTACAGAGTAAGTGCTATTTCAAGAGCTACATATTTACAGTAAGTCATCATACATTAATGGTAGGTCTTATCGCTAATACATAATAGTTTGACCAATGGGGATATTACAGAGTCATAGGGGATCTTCTGTTTATTGTTAGTCCTCACAGTACACTACTTGTTTCTGAATCTCATATGTCGTTTATCTACTGGAAGCGAAATGTGGATACAGTGCAAGGATTTCAGGTAATTTATCCATGGTAATAAGATAGGTTGCCATATCATACAGAGTGAGATTAGATTTATCTCTAAATGGCTCAATTTTACTACAATCAAAGATATAGTGTTCGAGTGTGTGTCACTCTTGCTGACCTGGATAAGTTTAAATGCCTGCTTAACGAATACTCAAATCACAAGTGATGCAATTGCTTGCAATATTATTCAGTGCAATTTGCATCAGAACAATCTCAAGGACTTGTTTACATCTGTCGTTTCAGTGCTAGATAGGGCAGGGGAAGAGAGTATTTATCTTATAACCAATAAAAGAAGTAGTGTGCCTGGTTGGAATAATCATGTTAGGGAATTTCAAAATAGATCTACCTTTTGGTATGGCCTACAGAAAGATGCAGGGTGTCCCAGACTTTTTGGCATAACCTATGGAAAGATGCAGGGTGTCCCAGAGATGGTTGGTGGCCCCAGCTCAAGTGTGGCACCAGGGCTCAATATCATCAAGAAAGAGGATTAAGAAAGAGAAAGATAATATTGTGAGATCAAAAGTAGCCGATAATCTTTCAAGGAAAAAGTTTTATGATTTTTTGGGTGAAATTAGAAACAAAAGGTTCATGCAGAGGTGTAACAAAAGTTATAGATGATGTCTCTGGGGCACATTAATATCTGAAATGATTTAATAGAAAAATCTTTAACATTGTAGAACACTGCGAGGTGCAGGACAGATGAGACTGGAACTGACCTAATTACAGCGGAATGTGAAACCTGTATGGACCCTGCCCCCCCCTAATGTTAAACACCTGCACACTGTAACACCTGTAATGGCCCTAATGTTAAACACCTGCACATTGTAACCCCTGTAATGGCCCTAATGTTAAACACCTGCACACAGTAACCCCTGTAATGCTTGAGAAAACTTAGAAAGCTAAACAATAGGAATTATGATATTTTACATAATTATGATATAATATAGTAATATATTATGATATATTACTGTATTTTATTTATTATCTTTGTATACAAGGATTCTTACATTATTGTACAACCAATAGCACACATAGCTTTTAGGTGAATGTCTATGTGTCTTACAGGCACACTCTCCCATGGTACATCACCACCATGTGTCTTACTGGCACACTCTCCCATGGTACATCACCACCATGTGTCTTACTGGCACACTCTCCCATGGTACATCACCATCATGTGTCTTACTGGCACACTCTCCCATGACACATCACCACCATGTGTCATACAGGCACACTCTCCCATGGTACATCACCACCATGTGTCTTACTGGCACACTCTCCCATGGTACATCACCACCATGTATCTTACAGGCACACTCTCCCATGGTACATCATCACCATGTGTGTTACAGGCACACTCTCCCATGGTACATCACCACCATGTGTCTTACAGGCACACTCTCCCATGGTACATCACCATGATGTGTCTTACTGGCACACTCTCCCATGATACATCACCACCATGTGTCTTACTGGTGAGCACATGTAGGTGAGCACCTCTAGGTGAGCACATACAGGTAGGAACATCTAGGTGAGCACATACAGGTAGGAACATCTAGGTGAGCACATCTAGGTGAGCACATACAGGTAGGAACATCTAGGTGAGCACATACAGGTAGGAACATCTAGGTGAGCACATACAGGTAGGAACATCTAGGTGAGCACATACAGGTAGGAACATCTAGGTGAGCACATACAGGTAGGAACATCTAGGTGAGCACATACAGGTAGGAACATCTAGGTGAGCACATACAGGTAGGAACATCTAGGTGAGCACATACAGGTAGGAACATCTAGGTGAGCACATACAGGTAGGAACATCTAGGTGAGCACATACAGGTAGGAACATCTAGGTGAGCACATACAGGTAGGAACATCTAGGTGAGCACATACAGGTAGGAACATCTAGGTGAGCACATCTAGGTGAGCACATACAGGTAGGAACATCTAGGTGAGCACATACAGGTAGGAACATCTAGGTGAGCACATACAGGTAGGAACATCTAGGTGAGCACATACAGGTAGGAACATCTAGGTGAGCACATACAGGTAGGAACATCTAGGTGAGCACATACAGGTAGGAACATCTAGGTGAGCACATACAGGTAGGAACATCTAGGTGAGCACATACAGGTAGGAACATCTAGGTGAGCACATACAGGTAGGAACATCTAGGTGAGCACATACAGGTAGGAACATCTAGGTGAGCACATACAGGTAGGAACATCTAGGTGAGCACATACAGGTAGGAACATCTAGGTGAGCACATACAGGTAGGAACATCTAGGTGAGCACATACAGGTAGGAACATCTAGGTGAGCACATACAGGTAGGAACATCTAGGTGAGCACATCTAGGTGAGCACATACAGGTAGGAACATCTAGGTGAGCACATACAGGTAGGAACATCTAGGTGAGCACATCTAGGTGAGCACATACAGGTAGGAACATCTAGGTGAGCACATACAGGTAGGAACATCTAGGTGAGCACATACAGGTAGGAACATCTAGGTGAGCACATACAGGTAGGAACATCTAGGTGAGCACATACAGGTAGGAACATCTAGGTGAGCACATACAGGTAGGAACATCTAGGTGAGCACATACAGGTAGGAACATCTAGGTGAGCACATACAGGTAGGAACATCTAGGTGAGCACATCTAGGTGAGCACATACAGGTAGGAACATCTAGGTGAGCACATACAGGTAGGAACATCTAGGTGAGCACATACAGGTAGGAACATCTAGGTGAGCACATCTAGGTGAGCACATACAGGTAGGAACATCTAGGTGAGCACATACAGGTAGGAACATCTAGGTGAGCACATACAGGTAGGAACATCTAGGTGAGCATATCTAGGTGAGCACATACAGGTAGGAACATCTAGGTGAGCACATATAGGTAGGAACATCTAGGTGAGCACATACAGGTAGGAACATCTAGGTGAGCACATACAGGTAGGAACATCTAGGTGAGCACATCTAGGTGAGCACATACAGGTAGGAACATCTAGGTGAGCACATACAGGTAGGAACATCTAGGTGAGCACATACAGGTAGGAACATCTAGGTGAGCACATACAGGTAGGAACATCTAGGTGAGCACATACAGGTAGGAACATCTAGGTGAGCACATACAGGTAGGAACATCTAGGTGAGCACATACAGGTAGGAACATCTAGGTGAGCACATACAGGTAGGAACATCTAGGTGAGCACATACAGGTAGGAACATCTAGGTGAGCACATACAGGTAGGAACATCTAGGTGAGCACATACAGGTAGGAACATCTAGGTGAGCACATACAGGTAGGAACATCTAGGTGAGCACATACAGGTAGGAACATCTAGGTGAGCACATACAGGTAGGAACATCTAGGTGAGCACATACAGGTAGGAACATCTAGGTGAGCACATACAGGTAGGAACATCTAGGTGAGCACATACAGGTAGGAACATCTAGGTGAGCACATACAGGTAGGAACATCTAGGTGAGCACATACAGGTAGGAACATCTAGGTGAGCACATACAGGTAGGAACATCTAGGTGAGCACATCTAGGTGAGCACATACAGGTAGGAACATCTAGGTGAGCACATACAGGTAGGAACATCTAGGTGAGCACATACAGGTAGGAACATCTAGGTGAGCACATACAGGTAGGAACATCTAGGTGAGCACATCTAGGTGAGCACATACAGGTAGGAACATCTAGGTGAGCACATACAGGTAGGAACATCTAGGTGAGCACATACAGGTAGGAACATCTAGGTGAGCACATCTAGGTGAGCACATACAGGTAGGAACATCTAGGTGAGCACATACAGGTAGGAACATCTAGGTGAGCACATACAGGTAGGAACATCTAGGTGAGCACATCTAGGTGAGCACATCTAGGTGAGCACATCTAGGTGAGCACATCTAGGTGAGCACATCTAGGTGAGCACATCTAGGTGAGCACATCTAGGTGAGCACATCTAGGTGAGCACATACAGGTAGGAACATCTAGGTGAGCACATACAGGTAGGAACATCTAGGTGAGCACATCTAGGTGAGCACATACAGGTAGGAACATCTAGGTGAGCACATACAGGTAGGAACATCTAGGTGAGCACATACAGGTAGGAACATCTAGGTGAGCACATACAGGTAGGAACATCTAGGTGAGCACATACAGGTAGGAACATCTAGGTGAGCACATACAGGTAGGAACATCTAGGTGAGCACATACAGGTAGGAACATCTAGGTGAGCACATACAGGTAGGAACATCTAGGTGAGCACATCTAGGTGAGCACATACAGGTAGGAACATCTAGGTGAGCACATACAGGTAGGAACATCTAGGTGAGCACATACAGGTAGGAACATCTAGGTGAGCACATCTAGGTGAGCACATACAGGTAGGACATCTAGGTGAGCACATACAGGTAGGAACATCTAGGTGAGCACATACAGGTAGGAACATCTAGGTGAGCACATACAGGTAGGAACATCTAGGTGAGCACATACAGGTAGGAACATCTAGGTGAGCACATACAGGTAGGAACATCTAGGTGAGCACATACAGGTAGGAACATCTAGGTGAGCACATACAGGTAGGAACATCTAGGTGAGCACATACAGGTAGGAACATCTAGGTGAGCACATACAGGTAGGAACATCTAGGTGAGCACATACAGGTAGGAACATCTAGGTGAGCACATACAGGTAGGAACATCTAGGTGAGCACATACAGGTAGGAACATCTAGGTGAGCACATACAGGTAGGAACATCTAGGTGAGCACATACAGGTAGGAACATCTAGGTGAGCACATACAGGTAGGAACATCTAGGTGAGCACATACAGGTAGGAACATCTAGGTGAGCACATACAGGTAGGAACATCTAGGTGAGCACATACAGGTAGGAACATCTAGGTGAGCACATCTAGGTGAGCACATACAGGTAGGAACATCTAGGTGAGCACATACAGGTAGGAACATCTAGGTGAGCACATACAGGTAGGAACATCTAGGTGAGCACATACAGGTAGGAACATCTAGGTGAGCACATCTAGGTGAGCACATACAGGTAGGAACATCTAGGTGAGCACATACAGGTAGGAACATCTAGGTGAGCACATACAGGTAGGAACATCTAGGTGAGCACATCTAGGTGAGCACATACAGGTAGGAACATCTAGGTGAGCACATACAGGTAGGAACATCTAGGTGAGCACATACAGGTAGGAACATCTAGGTGAGCACATACAGGTAGGAACATCTAGGTGAGCACATACAGGTAGGAACATCTAGGTGAGCACATACAGGTAGGAACATCTAGGTGAGCACATACAGGTAGGAACATCTAGGTGAGCACATACAGGTAGGAACATCTAGGTGAGCACATACAGGTAGGAACATCTAGGTGAGCACATACAGGTAGGAACATCTAGGTGAGCACATACAGGTAGGAACATCTAGGTGAGCACATACAGGTAGGAACATCTAGGTGAGCACATCTAGGTGAGCACATACAGGTAGGAACATCTAGGTGAGCACATACAGGTAGGAACATCTAGGTGAGCACATACAGGTAGGAACATCTAGGTGAGCACATACAGGTAGGAACATCTAGGTGAGCACATCTAGGTGAGCACATACAGGTAGGAACATCTAGGTGAGCACATACAGGTAGGAACATCTAGGTGAGCACATACAGGTAGGAACATCTAGGTGAGCACATACAGGTAGGAACATCTAGGTGAGCACATACAGGTAGGAACATCTAGGTGAGCACATACAGGTAGGAACATCTAGGTGAGCACATACAGGTAGGAACATCTAGGTGAGCACATACAGGTAGGAACATCTAGGTGAGCACATACAGGTAGGAACATCTAGGTGAGCACATACAGGTAGGAACATCTAGGTGAGCACATACAGGTAGGAACATCTAGGTGAGCACATACAGGTAGGAACATCTAGGTGAGCACATCTAGGTGAACATCTAGGTGAGCACATACAGGTGAGCACATCTAGGTGAGCACATACAGGTAGGAACATCTAGGTGAGCACATACAGGTAGGAACATCTAGGTGAGCACATACAGGTAGGAACATCTAGGTGAGCACATACAGGTAGGAACATCTAGGTGAGCACATACAGGTAGGAACATCTAGGTGAGCACATACAGGTAGGAACATCTAGGTGAGCACATACAGGTAGGAACATCTAGGTGAGCACATACAGGTAGGAACATCTAGGTGAGCACATCAGGTGAGCACATCTAGGTGAGCACATCTAGGTGAGCACATCTAGGTGAGCACATCTAGGTGAGCACATACAGGTAGGAACATCTAGGTGAGCACATACAGGTAGGAACATCTAGGTGAGCACATCTAGGTGAGCACATACAGGTAGGAACATCTAGGTGAGCACATACAGGTAGGAACATCTAGGTGAGCACATACAGGTAGGAACATCTAGGTGAGCACATACAGGTAGGAACATCTAGGTGAGCACATACAGGTAGGAACATCTAGGTGAGCACATACAGGTAGGAACATCTAGGTGAGCACATACAGGTAGGAACATCTAGGTGAGCACATACAGGTAGGAACATCTAGGTGAGCACATCTAGGTGAGCACATACAGGTAGGAACATCTAGGTGAGCACATACAGGTAGGAACATCTAGGTGAGCACATACAGGTAGGAACATCTAGGTGAGCACATCTAGGTGAGCACATACAGGTAGGAACATCTAGGTGAGCACATACAGGTAGGAACATCTAGGTGAGCACATACAGGTAGGAACATCTAGGTGAGCACATACAGGTAGGAACATCTAGGTGAGCACATACAGGTAGGAACATCTAGGTGAGCACATACAGGTAGGAACATCTAGGTGAGCACATACAGGTAGGAACATCTAGGTGAGCACATACAGGTAGGAACATCTAGGTGAGCACATACAGGTAGGAACATCTAGGTGAGCACATACAGGTAGGAACATCTAGGTGAGCACATACAGGTAGGAACATCTAGGTGAGCACATACAGGTAGGAACATCTAGGTGAGCACATACAGGTAGGAACATCTAGGTGAGCACATACAGGTAGGAACATCTAGGTGAACACATACAGGTAGGAACATCTAGGTGAGCACATACAGGTAGGAACATCTAGGTGAGCACATACAGGTAGGAACATCTAGGTGAGCACATACAGGTAGGAACATCTAGGTGAGCACATACAGGTAGGAACATCTAGGTGAGCACATCTAGGTGAGCACATACAGGTAGGAACATCTAGGTGAGCACATACAGGTAGGAACATCTAGGTGAGCACATACAGGTAGGAACATCTAGGTGAGCACATACAGGTAGGAACATCTAGGTGAGCACATCTAGGTGAGCACATACAGGTAGGAACATCTAGGTGAGCACATACAGGTAGGAACATCTAGGTGAGCACATACAGGTAGGAACATCTAGGTGAGCACATCTAGGTGAGCACATACAGGTAGGAACATCTAGGTGAGCACATACAGGTAGGAACATCTAGGTGAGCACATACAGGTAGGAACATCTAGGTGAGCACATACAGGTAGGAACATCTAGGTGAGCACATACAGGTAGGAACATCTAGGTGAGCACATACAGGTAGGAACATCTAGGTGAGCACATACAGGTAGGAACATCTAGGTGAGCACATACAGGTAGGAACATCTAGGTGAGCACATACAGGTAGGAACATCTAGGTGAGCACATACAGGTAGGAACATCTAGGTGAGCACATACAGGTAGGAACATCTAGGTGAGCACATACAGGTAGGAACATCTAGGTGAGCACATCTAGGTGAGCACATACAGGTAGGAACATCTAGGTGAGCACATACAGGTAGGAACATCTAGGTGAGCACATACAGGTAGGAACATCTAGGTGAGCACATACAGGTAGGAACATCTAGGTGAGCACATCTAGGTGAGCACATACAGGTAGGAACATCTAGGTGAGCACATACAGGTAGGAACATCTAGGTGAGCACATACAGGTAGGAACATCTAGGTGAGCACATACAGGTAGGAACATCTAGGTGAGCACATACAGGTAGGAACATCTAGGTGAGCACATACAGGTAGGAACATCTAGGTGAGCACATACAGGTAGGAACATCTAGGTGAGCACATACAGGTAGGAACATCTAGGTGAGCACATACAGGTAGGAACATCTAGGTGAGCACATACAGGTAGGAACATCTAGGTGAGCACATACAGGTAGGAACATCTAGGTGAGCACATACAGGTAGGAACATCTAGGTGAGCACATACAGGTAGCACATCTAGGTGAGCACATCTAGGTGAGCACATCTAGGTGAGCACATACAGGTAGGAACATCTAGGTGAGCACATACAGGTAGGAACATCTAGGTGAGCACATACAGGTAGGTGAGCACATCTAGGTGAGCACATACAGGTAGGAACATCTAGGTGAGCACATACAGGTAGGAACATCTAGGTGAGCACATACAGGTAGGAACATCTAGGTGAGCACATACAGGTAGGAACATCTAGGTGAGCACATACAGGTAGGAACATCTAGGTGAGCACATCTAGGTGAGCACATACAGGTAGGAACATCTAGGTGAGCACATACAGGTAGGAACATCTAGGTGAGCACATACAGTAGGAACATCTAGGTGAGCACATACAGGTAGGAACATCTAGGTGAGCACATACAGGTAGGAACATCTAGGTGAGCACATACAGGTAGGAACATCTAGGTGAGCACATACAGGTAGGAACATCTAGGTGAGCACATCTAGGTGAGCACATACAGGTAGGAACATCTAGGTGAGCACATACAGTAGGAACATCTAGGTGAGCACATACGTAGGAACATCTAGGTGAACACATCTAGGTGAGCACATACAGGTAGGAACATCTAGGTGAGCACATACAGGTAGGAACATCTAGGTGAGCACATACAGGTAGGAACATCTAGGTGAGCACATACAGGTAGGAACATCTAGGTGAGCACATACAGGTAGGAACATCTAGGTGAGCACATACAGGTAGGAACATCTAGGTGAGCACATACAGGTAGGAACATCTAGGTGAGCACATCTAGGTGAGCACATCTAGGTGAACATCTAGGTGAGCACATACAGGTAGGAACATCTAGGTGAGCACATACAGGTAGGAACATCTAGGTGAGCACATACAGGTAGGAACATCTAGGTGAGCACATACTAGGTGAGCACATCTAGGTGAGCACATACAGGTAGGAACATCTAGGTGAGCACATACAGGTAGGAACATCTAGGTGAGCACATACAGGTAGGAACATCTAGGTGAGCACATCTAGGTGAGCACATCTAGGTGAGCACATACAGGTAGGAACATCTAGGTGAGCACATACAGGTAGGAACATCTAGGTGAGCACATACAGGTAGGAACATCTAGGTGAGCACATCTAGGTGAGCACATACAGGTAGGAACATCTAGGTGAGCACATCTAGGTGAGCACATACAGGTAGGAACATCTAGGTGAGCACATCTAGGTGAGCACATACAGGTAGGAACATCTAGGTGAGCACATACAGGTAGGAACATCTAGGTGAGCACATACAGGTAGGAACATCTAGGTGAGCACATACAGGTAGGAACATCTAGGTGAGCACATCTAGGTGAGCACATACAGGTAGGAACATCTAGGTGAGCACATACAGGTAGGAACATCTAGGTGAGCACATACAGGTAGGAACATCTAGGTGAGCACATACAGGTAGGAACATCTAGGTGAGCACATCTAGGTGAGCACATACAGGTAGGAACATCTAGGTGAGCACATCTAGGTGAGCACATACAGGTAGGAACATCTAGGTGAGCACATACATAGGTAGGAACATCTAGGTGAGCACATACAGGTAGGAACATCTAGGTGAGCACATACAGGTAGGAACATCTAGGTGAGCACATACAGGTAGGAACATCTAGGTGAGCACATCTAGGTGAGCACATACAGGTAGGAACATCTAGGTGAGCACATACAGGTAGGAACATCTAGGTGAGCACATACAGGTAGGAACATCTAGGTGAGCACATACAGGTAGGAACATCTAGGTGAGCACATACAGGTAGGAACATCTAGGTGAGCACATACAGGTAGGAACATCTAGGTGAGCACATACAGTAGGAACATCTAGGTGAGCACATACAGGTAGGAACATCTAGGTGAGCACATACAGGTAGGAACATCTAGGTGAGCACATACAGGTAGGAACATCTAGGTGAGCACATCTAGGTGAGCACATACAGGTAGGAACATCTAGGTGAGCACATACAGGTAGGAACATCTAGGTGAGCACATACAGGTAGGAACATCTAGGTGAGCACATACAGGTAGGAACATCTAGGTGAGCACATACAGGTAGAACATCTAGGTGAGCACATCTAGGTGAGCACATACAGGTAGGAACATCTAGGTGAGCACATACAGGTAGGAACATCTAGGTGAGCACATACAGGTAGGAACATCTAGGTGAGCACATACAGGTAGGAACATCTAGGTGAGCACATACAGGTAGGAACATCTAGGTGAGCACATACAGGTAGGAACATCTAGGTGAGCACATACAGGTAGGAACATCTAGGTGAGCACATACAGGTAGGAACATCTAGGTGGCACATCTAGGTGAGCACATACAGGTAGGAACATCTAGGTGAGCACATACAGGTAGGAACATCTAGGTGAGCACATACAGGTAGGAACATCTAGGTGAGCACATCTAGGTGAGCACATACAGGTAGGAACATCTAGGTGAGCACATACAGTAGGAACATCTAGGTGAGCACATACAGGTAGGAACATCTAGGTGAGCACATACAGGTAGGAACATCTAGGTGAGCACATACAGGTAGGAACATCTAGGTGAGCACATACAGGTAGGAACATCTAGGTGAGCACATACAGGTAGGAACATCTAGGTGAGCACATACAGGTAGGAACATCTAGGTGAGCAATACAGGTAGGAACATCTAGGTGAGCACATACAGGTAGGAACATCTAGGTGAGCACATACAGGTAGGAACATCTAGGTGAGCACATACAGGTAGGAACATCTAGGTGAGCACATACAGGTAGGAACATCTAGGTGAGCACATACAGGTAGGAACATCTAGGTGAGCACATACAGGTAGGAACATCTAGGTGAGCACATACAGGTAGGAACATCTAGGTGAGCACATACAGGTAGGAACATCTAGGTGAGCACATACAGGTAGGAACATCTAGGTGAGCACATACAGGTAGGAACATCTAGGTGAGCACATACAGGTAGGAACATCTAGGTGAGCACATACAGGTAGGACATCTAGGTGAGCACATCTAGGTGAGCACATACAGGTAGGAACATCTAGGTGAGCACATACAGGTAGGAACATCTAGGTGAGCACATACAGGTAGGAACATCTAGGTGAGCACATACAGGTAGGAACATCTAGGTGAGCACATACAGGTAGGAACATCTAGGTGAGCACATACAGGTAGGAACATCTAGGTGAGCACATACAGGTAGGAACATCTAGGTGAGCACATACAGGTAGGAAACATCTAGGTGAGCACATACAGGTAGGAACATCTAGGTGAGCACATACAGGTAGGAACATCTAGGTGAGCACATACAGGTAGGAACATCTAGGTGAGCACATCTAGGTGAGCACATCTAGGTGAGCACATCAGGTGAGCACATCTAGGTGAGCACATACAGGTAGGAACATCTAGGTGAGCACATACAGGTAGGAACATCTAGGTGAGCACATACAGGGAGGACCATCTAGGTGAGCACATACAGGTAGGAACATCTAGGTGAGCACATACAGGTAGGAACATCTAGGTGAGCACATACAGGTAGAACATCTAGGGAGCACATACAGGTAGGAACATCTAGGTGAGCACATACAGGTAGGAACATCTAGGTGAGCACATCTAGGTGAGCACATACAGTAGGAACATCTAGGTGAGCACATACAGGTAGGAACATCTAGGTTGAGCACATACAGGTAGGAACATCTAGGTGAGCACAT
>WNGS01002383.1:24793-42263 GCA_020271785.1 Procambarus virginalis
TAGGTGAGCACATACAGGTAGGAACATCTAGGTGAGCACATACAGGTAGGAACATCTAGGTGAGCACATACAGGTAGGAACATCTAGGTGAGCACATCTAGGTGAGCACATCTAGGTGAGCACATACAGGTAGGAACATCTAGGTGAGCACATCTAGGTGAGCACATACAGGTAGGAACATCTAGGTGAGCACATACAGGTAGGAACATCTAGGTGAGCACATACAGGTAGGAACATCTAGGTGAGCACATACAGGTAGGAACATCTAGGTGAGCACATACAGGTAGGAACATCTAGGTGAGCACATCTAGGTGAGCACATACAGGTAGGAACATCTAGGTGAGCACATACAGGTAGGAACATCTAGGTGAGCACATACAGGTAGGAACATCTAGGTGAGCACATACAGGTAGGAACATCTAGGTGAGCACATCTAGGTGAGCACATACAGGTAGGAACATCTAGGTGAGCACATACAGGTAGGAACATCTAGGTGAGCACATACAGGTAGGAACATCTAGGTGAGCACATCTAGGTGAGCACATACAGGTAGGAACATCTAGGTGAGCACATTAGGTGAGCACATCAGGTAGGAACATCTAGGTGAGCACATCTAGGTGAGCACATACAGGTAGGAACATCTAGGTGAGCACATACAGGTAGGAACATCTAGGTGAGCACATACAGGTAGGAACATCTAGGTGAGCACATACAGGTAGGAACATCTAGGTGAGCACATCTAGGTGAGCACATACAGGTAGGAACATCTAGGTGAGCACATCTAGGTGAGCACATACAGGTAGGAACATCTAGGTGAGCACATACAGGTAGGAACATCTAGGTGAGCACATACAGGTAGGAACATCTAGGTGAGCACATACAGGTGAGAACATCTAGGTGAGCACATACAGGTAGGAACATCTAGGTGAGCACATACAGGTAGGAACATCTAGGTGAGCACATACAGGTAGGAACATCTAGGTGAGCACATACAGGTAGGAACATCTAGGTGAGCACATCTAGGTGAGCACATACAGGTAGGAACATCTAGGTGAGCACATACAGGTAGGAACATCTAGGTGAGCACATACAGGTAGGAACATCTAGGTGAGCACATCTAGGTGAGGAACATCTAGGTGAGCACATACAGGTAGGAACATCTAGGTGAGCACATCTAGGTGAGCACATCTAGGTGAGCACATCTAGGTGAGCACATCTAGGTGAGCACATACAGGTAGGAACATCTAGGTGAGCACATACAGGTAGGAACATCTAGGTGAGCACATACAGGTAGGAACATCTAGGTGAGCACATACAGGTAGGAACATCTAGGTGAGCACATCTAGGTGAGCACATACAGGTAGGAACATCTAGGTGAGCACATACAGGTAGGAACATCTAGGTGAGCACATACAGGTAGGAACATCTAGGTGAGCACATCTAGGTGAGCACATACAGGTAGGAACATCTAGGTGAGCACATACAGGTGAGCACATCTAGGTGAGCACATACAGGTAGGAACATCTAGGTGAGCACATACAGGTAGGAACATCTAGGTGAGCACATCAGGTGAGGAACATCTAGGTGAGCACATACAGGTAGGAACATCTAGGTGAGCACATCTAGGTGAGCACATACAGGTAGGAACATCTAGGTGAGCACATACAGGTAGGAACATCTAGGTGAGCACATACAGGTAGGAACATCTAGGTGAGCACATACAGGTAGGAACATCTAGGTGAGCACATACAGGTAGGAACATCTAGGTGAGCACATCTAGGTGAGACACATCTAGGTGAGCACATACAGGTAGGAACATCTAGGTGAGCACATACAGGTAGGAACATCTAGGTGAGCACATACAGGTAGGAACATCTAGGTGAGCACATACAGGTAGGAACATCTAGGTGAGCACATACAGGTAGGAACATCTAGGTGAGCACATACAGGTAGGAACATCTAGGTGAGCACATCTAGGTGAGCACATACAGGTAGGAACATCTAGGTGAGCACATACAGGTAGGAACATCTAGGTGAGCACATACAGGTAGGAACATCTAGGTGAGCACATACAGGTAGGAACATCTAGGTGAGCACATCTAGGTGAGCACATACAGGTAGGAACATCTAGGTGAGCACATACAGGTAGGAACATCTAGGTGAGCACATACAGGTAGGAACATCTAGGTGAGCACATACAGGTAGGAACATCTAGGTGAGCACATACAGGTAGGAACATCTAGGTGAGCACATACAGGTAGGAACATCTAGGTGAGCACATACAGGTAGGAACATCTAGGTGAGCACATACAGGTAGGAACATCTAGGTGAGCACATACAGGTAGGAACATCTAGGTGAGCACATACAGGTAGGAACATCTAGGTGAGCACATACAGGTAGGAACATCTAGGTGAGCACATCTAGGTGAGCACATACAGGTAGGAACATCTAGGTGAGCACATACAGGTAGGAACATCTAGGTGAGCACATACAGGTAGGAACATCTAGGTGAGCACATACAGGTAGGAACATCTAGGTGAGCACATACAGGTAGGAACATCTAGGTGAGCACATACAGGTAGGAACATCTAGGTGAGCACATACAGGTAGGAACATCTAGGTGAGCACATACAGGTAGGAACATCTAGGTGAGCACATACAGGTAGGAACATCTAGGTGAGCACATACAGGTAGGAACATCTAGGTGAGCACATACAGGTAGGAACATCTAGGTGAGCACATCTAGGTGAGCACATACAGGTAGGAACATCTAGGTGAGCACATACAGGTAGGAACATCTAGGTGAGCACATACAGGTAGGAACATCTAGGTGAGCACATACAGGTAGGAACAGGAAATCTAGGTGAGCACATACAGGTAGGAACATCTAGGTGAGCACATCTAGGTGAGACATCTAGGTGAGCACATACAGGTAGGAACATCTAGGTGAGCACATACAGGTAGGAACATCTAGGTGAGCACATACAGGTAGGAACATCTAGGTGAGCACATACAGGTAGGAACATCTAGGTGAGCACATACAGGTAGGAACATCTAGGTGAGCACATACAGGTAGGAACATCTAGGTGAGCACATACAGGTAGGAACATCTAGGTGAGCACATACAGGTAGGAACATCTAGGTGAGCACATACAGGTAGGAACATCTAGGTGAGCACATCTAGGTGAGCACATACAGGTAGGAACATCTAGGTGAGCACATACAGGTAGGAACATCTAGGTGAGCACATACAGGTAGGAACATCTAGGTGAGCACATACAGGTAGGAACATCTAGGTGAGCACATACAGGTAGGAACATCTAGGTGAGCACATCTAGGTGAGCACATACAGGTAGGAACATCTAGGTGAGCACATACTAGGTGAGCACATACAGGTAGGAACATCTAGGTGAGCACATACAGGTAGGAACATCTAGGTGAGCACATACAGGTAGGAACATCTAGGTGAGCACATACAGGTAGGAACATCTAGGTGAGCACATACAGGTAGGAACATCTAGGTGAGCACATACAGGTAGGAACATCTAGGTGAGCACATACAGGTAGGAACATCTAGGTGAGCACATACAGGTAGGAACATCTAGGTGAGCACATACAGGTAGGAACATCTAGGTGAGCACATACAGGTAGGAACATCTAGGTGAGCACATACAGGTAGGAACATCTAGGTGAGCACATCTAGGTGAGCACATACAGGTAGGAACATCTAGGTGAGCACATACAGGTAGGAACATCTAGGTGAGCACATACAGGTAGGAACATCTAGGTGAGCACATACAGGTAGGAACATCTAGGTGAGCACATACAGGTAGGAACATCTAGGTGAGCACATACAGGTAGGAACATCTAGGTGAGCACATCTAGGTGAGCACATACAGGTAGGAACATCTAGGTGAGCACATACAGGTAGGAACATCTAGGTGAGCACATACAGGTAGGAACATCTAGGTGAGCACATACAGGTAGGAACATCTAGGTGAGCACATACAGGTAGGAACATCTAGGTGAGCACATCTAGGTGAGCACATACAGGTAGGAACATCTAGGTGAGCACATACAGGTAGGAACATCTAGGTGAGCACATACAGGTAGGAACATCTAGGTGAGCACATCTAGGTGAGCACATACAGGTAGGAACATCTAGGTGAGCACATACAGGTAGGAACATCTAGGTGAGCACATACAGGTAGGAACATCTAGGTGAGCACATACAGGTAGGAACATCTAGGTGAGCACATACAGGTAGGAACATCTAGGTGAGCACATACAGGTAGGAACATCTAGGTGAGCACATACAGGTAGGAACATCTAGGTGAGCACATACAGGTAGGAACATCTAGGTGAGCACATACAGGTAGGAACATCTAGGTGAGCACATACAGGTAGGAACATCTAGGTGAGCACATACAGGTAGGAACATCTAGGTGAGCACATACAGGTAGGAACATCTAGGTGAGCACATCTAGGTGAGCACATACAGGTAGGAACATCTAGGTGAGCACATCTAGGTGAGCACATACAGGTAGGAACATCTAGGTGAGCACATCTAGGTGAGCACATACAGGTAGGAACATCTAGGTGAGCACATACAGGTAGGAACATCTAGGTGAGCACATCTAGGTGAGCACATACAGGTAGGAACATCTAGGTGAGCACATACAGGTAGGAACATCTAGGTGAGCACATCTAGGTGAGCACATACAGGTAGGAACATCTAGGTGAGCACATCTAGGTGAGCACATACAGGTAGGAACATCTAGGTGAGCACATACAGGTAGGAACATCTAGGTGAGCACATACAGGTAGGAACATCTAGGTGAGCACATACAGGTAGGAACATCTAGGTGAGCACATACAGGTAGGAACATCTAGGTGAGCACATACAGGTAGGAACATCTAGGTGAGCACATCTAGGTGAGCACATCTAGGTGAGCACATACAGGTAGGAACATCTAGGTGAGCACATCTAGGTGAGCACATACAGGTAGGAACATCTAGGTGAGCACATACAGGTAGGAACATCTAGGTGAGCACATACAGGTAGGAACATCTAGGTGAGCACATACAGGTAGGAACATCTAGGTGAGCACATACAGGTAGGAACATCTAGGTGAGCACATCTAGGTGAGCACATACAGGTAGGAACATCTAGGTGAGCACATACAGGTAGGAACATCTAGGTGAGCACATACAGGTAGGAACATCTAGGTGAGCACATCTAGGTGAGCACATCAGGTAGGAACATCTAGGTGAGCACATACAGGTAGGAACATCTAGGTGAGCACATACAGGTAGGAACATCTAGGTGAGCACATCTAGGTGAGCACATACAGGTAGGAACATCTAGGTGAGCACATCTAGGTGAGCACATACAGGTAGGAACATCTAGGTGAGCACATCTAGGTGAGCACATACAGGTAGGAACATCTAGGTGAGCACATACAGGTAGGAACATCTAGGTGAGCACATACAGGTAGGAACATCTAGGTGAGCACATACAGGTAGGAACATCTAGGTGAGCACATCTAGGTGAGCACATACAGGTAGGAACATCTAGGTGAGCACATCTAGGTGAGCACATACAGGTAGGAACATCTAGGTGAGCACATACAGGTAGGAACATCTAGGTGAGCACATACAGGTAGGAACATCTAGGTGAGCACATCTAGGTGAGAACATCTAGGTGAGCACATACAGGTAGGAACATCTAGGTGAGCACATACAGGTAGGAACATCTAGGTGAGCACATACAGGTAGGAACATCTAGGTGAGCACATACAGGTAGGAACATCTAGGTGAGCACATCTAGGTGAGCACATACAGGTAGGAACATCTAGGTGAGCACATACAGGTAGGAACATCTAGGTGAGCACATACAGGTAGGAACATCTAGGTGAGCACATCAGGTGAGCACATCTAGGTGAGCACATACAGGTAGGAACATCTAGGTGAGCACATCTAGGTGAGCACATCTAGGTGAGCACATCTAGGTGAGCACATCTAGGTGAGCACATACAGGTAGGAACATCTAGGTGAGCACATACAGGTAGGAACATCTAGGTGAGCACATACAGGTAGGAACATCTAGGTGAGCACATACAGGTAGGAACATCTAGGTGAGCACATCTAGGTGAGCACATACAGGTAGGAACATCTAGGTGAGCACATACAGGTAGGAACATCTAGGTGAGCACATACAGGTAGGAACATCTAGGTGAGCACATCTAGGTGAGCACATACAGGTAGGAACATCTAGGTGAGCACATCAGGTGAGCACATCTAGGTGAGCACATACAGGTAGGAACATCTAGGTGAGCACATACAGGTAGGAACATCTAGGTGAGCACATCTAGGTGAGCACATCTAGGTGAGCACATACAGGTAGGAACATCTAGGTGAGCACATCTAGGTGAGCACATACAGGTAGGAACATCTAGGTGAGCACATACAGGTAGGAACATCTAGGTGAGCACATACAGGTAGGAACATCTAGGTGAGCACATACAGGTAGGAACATCTAGGTGAGCACATACAGGTAGGAACATCTAGGTGAGCACATCTAGGTGAGCACATCTAGGTGAGCACATACAGGTAGGAACATCTAGGTGAGCACATACAGGTAGGAACATCTAGGTGAGCACATACAGGTAGGAACATCTAGGTGAGCACATACAGGTAGGAACATCTAGGTGAGCACATACAGGTAGGAACATCTAGGTGAGCACATACAGGTAGGAACATCTAGGTGAGCACATCTAGGTGAGCACATACAGGTAGGAACATCTAGGTGAGCACATACAGGTAGGAACATCTAGGTGAGCACATACAGGTAGGAACATCTAGGTGAGCACATACAGGTAGGAACATCTAGGTGAGCACATCTAGGTGAGCACATACAGGTAGGAACATCTAGGTGAGCACATACAGGTAGGAACATCTAGGTGAGCACATACAGGTAGGAACATCTAGGTGAGCACATACAGGTAGGAACATCTAGGTGAGCACATACAGGTAGGAACATCTAGGTGAGCACATACAGGTAGGAACATCTAGGTGAGCACATACAGGTAGGAACATCTAGGTGAGCACATACAGGTAGGAACATCTAGGTGAGCACATACAGGTAGGAACATCTAGGTGAGCACATACAGGTAGGAACATCTAGGTGAGCACATACAGGTAGGAACATCTAGGTGAGCACATCTAGGTGAGCACATACAGGTAGGAACATCTAGGTGAGCACATACAGGTAGGAACATCTAGGTGAGCACATACAGGTAGGAACATCTAGGTGAGCACATACAGGTAGGAACATCTAGGTGAGCACATACAGGTAGGAACATCTAGGTGAGCACATACAGGTAGGAACATCTAGGTGAGCACATACAGGTAGGAACATCTAGGTGAGCACATACAGGTAGGAACATCTAGGTGAGCACATACAGGTAGGAACATCTAGGTGAGCACATACAGGTAGGAACATCTAGGTGAGCACATACAGGTAGGAACATCTAGGTGAGCACATCTAGGTGAGCACATACAGGTAGGAACATCTAGGTGAGCACATACAGGTAGGAACATCTAGGTGAGCACATACAGGTAGGAACATCTAGGTGAGCACATACAGGTAGGAACATCTAGGTGAGCACATACAGGTAGGAACATCTAGGTGAGCACATCTAGGTGAGCACATCTAGGTGAGCACATCTAGGTGAGCACATACAGGTAGGAACATCTAGGTGAGCACATACAGGTAGGAACATCTAGGTGAGCACATACAGGTAGGAACATCTAGGTGAGCACATACAGGTAGGAACATCTAGGTGAGCACATACAGGTAGGAACATCTAGGTGAGCACATACAGGTAGGAACATCTAGGTGAGCACATACAGGTAGGAACATCTAGGTGAGCACATACAGGTAGGAACATCTAGGTGAGCACATACAGGTAGGAACATCTAGGTGAGCACATCTAGGTGAGCACATACAGGTAGGAACATCTAGGTGAGCACATACAGGTAGGAACATCTAGGTGAGCACATACAGGTAGGAACATCTAGGTGAGCACATACAGGTAGGAACATCTAGGTGAGCACATACAGGTAGGAACATCTAGGTGAGCACATACAGGTAGGAACATCTAGGTGAGCACATCTAGGTGAGCACATACAGGTAGGAACATCTAGGTGAGCACATACAGGTAGGAACATCTAGGTGAGCACATACAGGTAGGACATCAGGTAGGAACATCTAGGTGAGCACATACAGGTAGGAACATCTAGGTGAGCACATACAGGTAGGAACATCTAGGTGAGCACATACAGGTAGGAACATCTAGGTGAGCACATACAGGTAGGAACATCTAGGTGAGCACATACAGGTAGGAACATCTAGGTGAGCACATCTAGGTGAGCACATACAGGTAGGAACATCTAGGTGAGCACATACAGGTAGGAACATCTAGGTGAGCACATCTAGGTGAGCACATACAGGTAGGAACATCTAGGTGAGCACATACAGGTAGGAACATCTAGGTGAGCACATCTAGGTGAGCACATACAGGTAGGAACATCTAGGTGAGCACATACAGGTAGGAACATCTAGGTGAGCACATACAGGTAGGAACATCTAGGTGAGCACATACAGGTAGGAACATCTAGGTGAGCACATACAGGTAGGAACATCTAGGTGAGCACATCTAGGTGAGCACATACAGGTAGGAACATCTAGGTGAGCACATACAGGTAGGAACATCTAGGTGAGCACATACAGGTAGGAACATCTAGGTGAGCACATACAGGTAGGAACATCTAGGTGAGCACATACAGGTAGGAACATCTAGGTGAGCACATACAGGTAGGAACATCTAGGTGAGCACATACAGGTAGGAACATCTAGGTGAGCACATCTAGGTGAGCACATACAGGTAGGAACATCTAGGTGAGCACATACAGGTAGGAACATCTAGGTGAGCACATACAGGTAGGAACATCTAGGTGAGCACATCTAGGTGAGCACATCTAGGTGAGCACATCTAGGTGAGCACATACAGGTAGGAACATCTAGGTGAGCACATACAGGTAGGAACATCTAGGTGAGCACATACAGGTAGGAACATCTAGGTGAGCACATACAGGTAGGAACATCTAGGTGAGCACATCTAGGTGAGCACATACAGGTAGGAACATCTAGGTGAGCACATACAGGTAGGAACATCTAGGTGAGCACATACAGGTAGGAACATCTAGGTGAGCACATACAGGTAGGAACATCTAGGTGAGCACATACAGGTAGGAACATCTAGGTGAGCACATACAGGTAGGAACATCTAGGTGAGCACATACAGGTAGGAACATCTAGGTGAGCACATACAGGTAGGAACATCTAGGTGAGCACATCTAGGTGAGCACATACAGGTAGGAACATCTAGGTGAGCACATACAGGTAGGAACATCTAGGTGGGCACATACAGGTAGGAACATCTAGGTGGGCACATCTAGGTGAGCACATACAGGTAAGAACATCTAGGTGAGCACATACAGGTAGGAACATCTAGGTAAGCACATCTAGGTGAGCACATACAGGTAGGAACATCTAGGTGAGCACATACAGGTAGGAACATCTAGGTGAGCACATCTAGGTGAGCACATACAGGTAGGAACATCTAGGTGAGCACATACAGGTAGGAACATCTAGGTGAGCACATCTAGGTGAGCACATACAGGTAGGAACATCTAGGTGAGCACATACAGGTAGGAACATCTAGGTGAGCACATACAGGTAGGAACATCTAGGTGAGCACATACAGGTAGGAACATCTAGGTGAGCACATACAGGTAGGAACATCTAGGTGAGCACATACAGGTAGGAACATCTAGGTGAGCACATACAGGTAGGAACATCTAGGTGAGCACATACAGGTAGGAACATCTAGGTGAGCACATACAGGTAGGAACATCTAGGTGAGCACATACAGGTAGGAACATCTAGGTGAGCACATACAGGTAGGAACATCTAGGTGAGCACATCTAGGTGAGCACATACAGGTAGGAACATCTAGGTGAGCACATCTAGGTGAGCACATACAGGTAGGAACATCTAGGTGAGCACATACAGGTAGGAACATCTAGGTAGGAACATCTAGGTGAGCACATCTAGGTGAGCACATCTAGGTAGGAACATCTAGGTGAGCACATCTAGGTGAGCACATACAGGTAGGAACATCTAGGTGAGCACATACAGGTAGGAACATCTAGGTGAGCACATACAGGTAGGAACATCTAGGTGAGCACATCTAGGTGAGCACATACAGGTAGGAACATCTAGGTGAGCACATCTAGGTGAGCACATACAGGTAGGAACATCTAGGTGAGCACATACAGGTAGGAACATCTAGGTGAGCACATACAGGTAGGAACATCTAGGTGAGCACATACAGGTAGGAACATCTAGGTGAGCACATACAGGTAGGAACATCTAGGTGAGCACATCAGGTGAACATCTAGGTGAGCACATACAGGTAGGAACATCTAGGTGAGCACATACAGGTAGGAACATCTAGGTGAGCACATCTAGGTGAGCACATACAGGTAGGAACATCTAGGTGAGCACATACAGGTAGGAACATCTAGGTGAGCACATCTAGGTGAGCACATACAGGTAGGAACATCTAGGTGAGCACATACAGGTAGGAACATCTAGGTGAGCACATCTAGGTGAGCACATACAGGTAGGAACATCTAGGTGAGCACATACAGGTAGGAACATCTAGGTGAGCACATACAGGTAGGAACATCTAGGTGAGCACATACAGGTAGGAACATCTAGGTGAGCACATACAGGTAGGAACATCTAGGTGAGCACATCTAGGTGAGCACATACAGGTAGGAACATCTAGGTGAGCACATCTAGGTGAGCACATACAGGTAGGAACATCTAGGTGAGCACATCTAGGTGAGCACATACAGGTAGGAACATCTAGGTGAGCACATACAGGTAGGAACATCTAGGTGAGCACATACAGGTAGGAACATCTAGGTGAGCACATACAGGTAGGAACATCTAGGTGAGCACATACAGGTAGGAACATCTAGGTGAGCACATACAGGTAGGAACATCTAGGTGAGCACATCTAGGTGAGCACATACAGGTAGGAACATCTAGGTGAGCACATACAGGTAGGAACATCTAGGTGAGCACATCTAGGTGAGCACATACAGGTAGGAACATCTAGGTGAGCACATCTAGGTGAGCACATACAGGTAGGAACATCTAGGTGAGCACATACAGGTAGGAACATCTAGGTGAGCACATCTAGGTGAGCACATACAGGTAGGAACATCTAGGTGAGCACATACAGGTAGGAACATCTAGGTGAGCACATACAGGTAGGAACATCTAGGTGAGCACATACAGGTAGGAACATCTAGGTGAGCACATACAGGTAGGAACATCTAGGTGAGCACATACAGGTAGGAACATCTAGGTGAGCACATACAGGTAGGAACATCTAGGTGAGCACATACAGGTAGGAACATCTAGGTGAGCACATACAGGTAGGAACATCTAGGTGAGCACATCAGGTGAGCACATCTAGGTGAGCACATACAGGTAGGAACATCTAGGTGAGCACATCTAGGTGAGCACATACAGGTAGGAACATCTAGGTGAGCACATACAGGTAGGAACATCTAGGTGAGCACATACAGGTAGGAACATCTAGGTGAGCACATCAGGTGAGAACATCTAGGTGAGCACATACAGGTAGGAACATCTAGGTGAGCACATACAGGTAGGAACATCTAGGTGAGCACATACAGGTAGGAACATCTAGGTGAGCACATACAGGTAGGAACATCTAGGTGAGCACATACAGGTAGGAACATCTAGGTGAGCACATCTAGGTGAGCACATACAGGTAGGAACATCTAGGTGAGCACATACAGGTAGGAACATCTAGGTGAGCACATACAGGTAGGAACATCTAGGTGAGCACATCTAGGTGAGCACATACAGGTAGGAACATCTAGGTGAGCACATACAGGTAGGAACATCTAGGTGAGCACATACAGGTAGGAACATCTAGGTGAGCACATCTAGGTGAGCACATACAGGTAGGAACATCTAGGTGAGCACATCAGGTGAGCACATCTAGGTGAGCACATCTAGGTGAGCACATCTAGGTGAGCACATACAGGTAGGAACATCTAGGTGAGCACATACAGGTAGGAACATCTAGGTGAGCACATACAGGTAGGAACATCTAGGTGAGCACATACAGGTAGGAACATCTAGGTGAGCACATACAGGTAGGAACATCTAGGTGAGCACATACAGGTAGGAACATCTAGGTGAGCACATACAGGTAGGAACATCTAGGTGAGCACATACAGGTAGGAACATCTAGGTGAGCACATACAGGTAGGAACATCTAGGTGAGCACATCTAGGTGAGCACATCTAGGTGAGCACATACAGGTAGGAACATCTAGGTGAGCACATCTAGGTGAGCACATACAGGTAGGAACATCTAGGTGAGCACATACAGGTAGGAACATCTAGGTGAGCACATACAGGTAGGAACATCTAGGTGAGCACATCTAGGTGAGAACATCTAGGTGAGCACATACAGGTAGGAACATCTAGGTGAGCACATACAGGTAGGAACATCTAGGTGAGCACATACAGGTAGGAACATCTAGGTGAGCACATACAGGTAGGAACATCTAGGTGAGCACATCTAGGTGAGCACATACAGGTAGGAACATCTAGGTGAGCACATACAGGTAGGAACATCTAGGTGAGCACATACAGGTAGGAACATCTAGGTGAGCACATCTAGGTGAGCACATACAGGTAGGAACATCTAGGTGAGCACATACAGGTAGGAACATCTAGGTGAGCACATACAGGTAGGAACATCTAGGTGAGCACATCTAGGTGAGCACATACAGGTAGGAACATCTAGGTGAGCACATCTAGGTGAGCACATACAGGTAGGAACATCTAGGTGAGCACATCTAGGTGAGCACATCTAGGTGAGCACATCTAGGTGAGCACATACAGGTAGGAACATCTAGGTGAGCACATACAGGTAGGAACATCTAGGTGAGCACATACAGGTAGGAACATCTAGGTGAGCACATCTAGGTGAGCACATACAGGTAGGAACATCTAGGTGAGCACATACAGGTAGGAACATCTAGGTGAGCACATACAGGTAGGAACATCTAGGTGAGCACATCTAGGTGAGCACATACAGGTAGGAACATCTAGGTGAGCACATACAGGTAGGAACATCTAGGTGAGCACATACAGGTAGGAACATCTAGGTGAGCACATCTAGGTGAGCACATACAGGTAGGAACATCTAGGTGAGCACATCTAGGTGAGCACATACAGGTAGGAACATCTAGGTGAGCACATACAGGTAGGAACATCTAGGTGAGCACATACAGGTAGGAACATCTAGGTGAGCACATACAGGTAGGAACATCTAGGTGAGCACATACAGGTAGGAACATCTAGGTGAGCACATACAGGTAGGAACATCTAGGTGAGCACATACAGGTAGGAACATCTAGGTGAGCACATACAGGTAGGAACATCTAGGTGAGCACATCTAGGTGAGCACATACAGGTAGGAACATCTAGGTGAGCACATCTAGGTGAGCACATACAGGTAGGAACATCTAGGTGAGCACATCTAGGTGAGCACATCTAGGTGAGCACATCTAGGTGAGCACATACAGGTAGGAACATCTAGGTGAGCACATACAGGTAGGAACATCTAGGTGAGCACATACAGGTAGGAACATCTAGGTGAGCACATCTAGGTGAGCACATCTAGGTGAGCACATACAGGTAGGAACATCTAGGTGAGCACATACAGGTAGGAACATCTAGGTGAGCACATACAGGTAGGAACATCTAGGTGAGCACATCTAGGTGAGCACATACAGGTAGGAACATCTAGGTGAGCACATACAGGTAGGAACATCTAGGTGAGCACATACAGGTAGGAACATCTAGGTGAGCACATCTAGGTGAGCACATACAGGTAGGAACATCTAGGTGAGCACATCTAGGTGAGCACATACAGGTAGGAACATCTAGGTGAGCACATACAGGTAGGAACATCTAGGTGAGCACATACAGGTAGGAACATCTAGGTGAGCACATACAGGTAGGAACATCTAGGTGAGCACATACAGGTAGGAACATCTAGGTGAGCACATACAGGTAGGAACATCTAGGTGAGCACATACAGGTAGGAACATCTAGGTGAGCACATACAGGTAGGAACATCTAGGTGAGCACATACAGGTAGGAACATCTAGGTGAGCACATACAGGTAGGAACATCTAGGTGAGCACATACAGGTAGGAACATCTAGGTGAGCACATACAGGTAGGAACATCTAGGTGAGCACATCTAGGTGAGCACATCTAGGTGAGCACATACAGGTAGGAACATCTAGGTGAGCACATCTAGGTGAGCACATACAGGTAGGAACATCTAGGTGAGCACATACAGGTAGGAACATCTAGGTGAGCACATACAGGTAGGAACATCTAGGTGAGCACATACAGGTAGAACATCTAGGTGAGCACATACAGGTAGGAACATCTAGGTGAGCACATACAGGTAGGAACATCTAGGTGAGCACATACAGGTAGGAACATCTAGGTGAGCACATACAGGTAGGAACATCTAGGTGAGCACATACAGGTAGGAACATCTAGGTGAGCACATACAGGTAGGAACATCTAGGTGAGCACATCTAGGTGAGCACATACAGGTAGGAACATCTAGGTGAGCACATACAGGTAGGAACATCTAGGTGAGCACATCAGGTGAGCACATCTAGGTGAGCACATACAGGTAGGAACATCTAGGTGAGCACATACAGGTAGGAACATCTAGGTGAGCACATACAGGTAGGAACATCTAGGTGAGCACATACAGGTAGGAACATCTAGGTGAGCACATCTAGGTGAGCACATACAGGTAGGAACATCTAGGTGAGCACATCTAGGTGAGCACATACAGGTAGGAACATCTAGGTGAGCACATACAGGTAGGAACATCTAGGTGAGCACATACAGGTAGGAACATCTAGGTGAGCACATCTAGGTGAGCACATCTAGGTGAGCACATACAGGTAGGAACATCTAGGTGAGCACATACAGGTAGGAACATCTAGGTGAGCACATACAGGTAGGAACATCTAGGTGAGCACATACAGGTAGGAACATCTAGGTGAGCACATACAGGTAGGAACATCTAGGTGAGCACATACAGGTAGGAACATCTAGGTGAGCACATCTAGGTGAGCACATACAGGTAGGAACATCTAGGTGAGCACATACAGGTAGGAACATCTAGGTGAGCACATCTAGGTGAGCACATACAGGTAGGAACATCTAGGTGAGCACATACAGGTAGGAACATCTAGGTGAGCACATACAGGTAGGAACATCTAGGTGAGCACATCTAGGTGAGCACATACAGGTAGGAACATCTAGGTGAGCACATCTAGGTGAGCACATACAGGTAGGAACATCTAGGTGAGCACATACAGGTAGGAACATCTAGGTGAGCACATCTAGGTGAGCACATCTAGGTGAGCACATACAGGTAGGAACATCTAGGTGAGCACATACAGGTAGGAACATCTAGGTGAGCACATACAGGTAGGAACATCTAGGTGAGCACATCTAGGTGAGCACATCTAGGTGAGCACATACAGGTAGGAACATCTAGGTGAGCACATACAGGTAGGAACATCTAGGTGAGCACATACAGGTAGGAACATCTAGGTGAGCACATCTAGGTGAGCACATACAGGTAGGAACATCTAGGTGAGCACATACAGGTAGGAACATCTAGGTGAGCACATACAGGTAGGAACATCTAGGTGAGCACATACAGGTAGGAACATCTAGGTGAGCACATACAGGTAGGAACATCTAGGTGAGCACATCTAGGTGAGAACATCTAGGTGAGCACATACAGGTAGGAACATCTAGGTGAGCACATACAGGTAGGAACATCTAGGTGAGCACATACAGGTAGGAACATCTAGGTGAGCACATACAGGTAGGAACATCTAGGTGAGCACATACAGGTAGGAACATCTAGGTGAGCACATACAGGTAGGAACATCTAGGTGAGCACATACAGGTAGGAACATCTAGGTGAGCACATACAGGTAGGAACATCTAGGTGAGCACATACAGGTAGGAACATCTAGGTGAGCACATCAGGTGAGAACATCTAGGTGAGCACATACAGGTAGGAACATCTAGGTGAGCACATACAGGTAGGAACATCTAGGTGAGCACATCTAGGTGAGCACATACAGGTAGGAACATCTAGGTGAGCACATACAGGTAGGAACATCTAGGTGAGCACATACAGGTAGGAACATCTAGGTGAGCACATACAGGTAGGAACATCTAGGTGAGCACATACAGGTAGGAACATCTAGGTGAGCACATACAGGTAGGAACATCTAGGTGAGCACATCTAGGTGAGCACATACAGGTAGGAACATCTAGGTGAGCACATACAGGTAGGAACATCTAGGTGAGCACATACAGGTAGGAACATCTAGGTGAGCACATACAGGTAGGAACATCTAGGTGAGCACATACAGGTAGGAACATCTAGGTGAGCACATACAGGTAGGAACATCTAGGTGAGCACATCTAGGTGAGCACATCTAGGTGAGCACATACAGGTAGGAACATCTAGGTGAGCACATACAGGTAGGAACATCTAGGTGAGCACATACAGGTAGGAACATCTAGGTGAGCACATACAGGTAGGAACATCTAGGTGAGCACATACAGGTAGGAACATCTAGGTGAGCACATACAGGTAGGAACATCTAGGTGAGCACATACAGGTAGGAACATCTAGGTGAGCACATACAGGTAGGAACATCTAGGTGAGCACATACAGGTAGGAACATCTAGGTGAGCACATCTAGGTGAGCACATACAGGTAGGAACATCTAGGTGAGCACATACAGGTAGGAACATCTAGGTGAGCACATACAGGTAGGAACATCTAGGTGAGCACATCTAGGTGAGCACATACAGGTAGGAACATCTAGGTGAGCACATCTAGGTGAGCACATACAGGTAGGAACATCTAGGTGAGCACATACAGGTAGGAACATCTAGGTGAGCACATACAGGTAGGAACATCTAGGTGAGCACATACAGGTAGGAACATCTAGGTGAGCACATACAGGTAGGAACATCTAGGTGAGCACATACAGGTAGGAACATCTAGGTGAGCACATCAGGTGAGGAACATCTAGGTGAGCACATACAGGTAGGAAACATCTAGGTGAGCACATACAGGTAGGAACATCTAGGTGAGCACATACAGGTAGGAACATCTAGGTGAGAACATCTAGGTGAGCACATACAGGTA